>CM062634.1:12900833-13148333 GCA_025617555.3 Puccinia polysora | reverse complement strand
TTTTGAGAGCAGTGGTGAGTTTGTTGACTTGTTCCTTTAGCTTATTGATTTTTTCCTTGTTTTACACAGTTTGCTGAAATTTTACCTCTTTCTTTAATTCTTTCTTTTCTTTGTTTGGTTCATTCCCTTCAGAAATATCCCATAGGGCAAGAGCTGTTTCCACATGTTCCTTCAGGATTTCCAATTCAGGAGCCAAATAGCATCCATGAAGGGATTTCCTAATTTGCCTTGCTTTAACCAGGCCTCTAGTGACTTCACTCTTGAGTTCCAATGATAATCCATTCCAAATTATGTCACCCTTTTGCCATTTGGTATTATCATACCCCATCCTAATGAATTAGACAACCATTTATTCATAGTTCCCAATAAACTTCCTGTATTCTTCTTTGGTGATGATGCCTCCTTTTTCCTGGGTGGGTTTGAGTAGGTTTGGTATGGATAGTTCAGTGAATCTCTTTTGGGGTGTGCCTTTCCCCACTTCCTCTTCATTTATTTCTTTAGGAGCTTCCAGTCCCTGGTTTCATGCCCCTCCATTTTCTCCACAGACTCCCTGATTTTGATGCCCTTGATGATAAAAGGTAACTACAAGGAAAATTCCTTCCCTCCAGCACCATGAAGTTCTGCCATTATATCAATCCTGTTAATAAATATTTGCACTTCAGTTGCATTGAATTCAAGGTGAGTTTGGAATTATGTAAAACTACTTCATTCTGGACATCTTTGATCCTGGAGTTTGTTGGAGAGGGGAGATCCATGGTAGTGTTTCTTTGGTGAGGATCCATAGAAATGAACTGAGAATGCTGATGGTTTCTTTATTCTTCAATATGAACTGGGAAGGTGGTGACCTCTGGACTATCCTCTTGCGGGTCTGATTCGGATAATGTTCTGACTGGGCCTTGTCTGATGCCAGTCCTAGGGGTGGAGGTCTGGAACCTAACTGATTGGGTATATGGGGTTTCTTGT
Source organism: Puccinia polysora (assembly GCA_025617555.3). Lineage (NCBI taxonomy): Eukaryota > Fungi > Basidiomycota > Pucciniomycetes > Pucciniales > Pucciniaceae > Puccinia > Puccinia polysora. Next base: position 13,147,370 of record CM062634.1, on the reverse strand, counting down.
ATTCCTTGCATGGTACTTTCCTGATTTTTCTGCATGAAATTCTTGTGAATCTGGGACATATCACTGAGCAAGTCTTGGATTGTTGATATTTCATCCCTTTTTTCCTTGAATTCTTTAGACTTTTACATGAAACTTTGTTGATTCTCCTTGATTCTGTCCATGGTGGTATCTGCTGGGGTTGGTTCTTCTGGAGCCATGTTTTCTTGATCCAATAAGAGGCTTTCCTTTATTTTACTGACTATATTCTTCATCCTTTCCCTAATAGTTGCTTCAAATCTTTGGTCTTGAATTTTTCCTAGGAATTTATTTCTGATTGATTAGCCTGATTTTATTGATCCAGAATGAAGTTTATCAGCCACTGTTGGGAGACTAGATGTAGAGACTCCTTTTCTATTGGGTAAAGTTTATAAAATAGCTTTCTGGCAGTCACTTGAGGGGGAATTCATTACTACAACTATTGAGATGGTAGATGAATACTAAGAGTGGTTTTTATTTTCCTGCCCCTTTAAGTTCTATGGTAGTGTCACAAAAATAAAATAAAAAAGATTTGTGGCTGATTTCCAGATAGAGTTGCTACTATAGTAGTCTCTATCAGACCTAGGTTCAATTTATTCAATGTTGATAAGGAAGAAATTGTGGAACAGATAGGTGACTTGGAGGAATGAAACTGATTAAGGTAATAATCCTTTACCTATTTATATCCTTTATATATATATATATATATGTATGTATTATATTTATTGGTTACTGATGAATAGTCCCTTGATGGTACAGGTTATGTTTGATAAAGTTGAAATGGTTGAGCCTATATTGATAACTGATGATGATGGTTGATGATTGATGATGATGATGATGGATGAGGTTGGTGATGATTATGGTTGATGATGGATGAGGTAGGTGATGATGATGGTGATGGATGATGATAATGGATGCTGATGATGATTGATGATGGTGGATGATGGATAATGATCATTGATGAGGAGGGTGATGGATTATGTTCAACTTATGGGGAAACAGTGGTGATGTTCAATGGTATGGGATATTGGTTAAATAATGGTGGTGATGGGTGATGGTCAAAATTATGGTTTATTGGGTTTGTCATGGTCAAACGTATGGGGTAATGATGATGGATGGTCAAGGGTATTGGTGGTGGTGGATGGTGGAGGTGATGATTGATGATGATGATGGTTATGATGTTGGTATTGGTATGGGATAAGGCATTGGTGATGGTCACAGTATGGGTTATGGGATAATGGCTTTCTTATAGTCAAAGTATGGGATAGGTATGCCTAGGAGGCATAGTGATCCCTGGAGGGGAGAATGGGGGGATTGATGGCACCTGGATGGGGGAGAGAGGCCCTCTTTTTATGGAAAATCCTCCCCTCAGGGCTGCCCCTGAGGGTCTCCCTAGTTCACTGAATACAGTTAATGAGGAATTTTGGCTGTTCAGAGGAGGAGGCTTTACAGGATCTACATGAATTTGAAACCTTGCATGCATTTCTGTGATGCATTGATACAGGTGCCCCCTGTATAGATTACTTCTGTATAGTGTGTTTGGTCATTTTTTTGCCCTTCATGTAGTGCCTTGCATATATTTCTTCTGTATACAGCTATTTTTTTGGTGCTGAATGCAGTGCCTTGCATATAATTCTTCTGTATACTGCTGCAGGTTTTTTTGGTGATGCATGCAGGTTCCTGCATATATTAATTAGGGGGTATCAAAGTTAACCAAACCCGCCATTTTTTTATGGCGGGTTTCAACCCAAATCCGCCATTTCAAACCCGCCATTAAAAATCAAAAAAACCCACTTATTTCAGATCAGAAGTGTCAAAGTTAACCTGAAATAAGTGGGTTTTTTCAAATAAAGTATTTAAATGCTTCCACCACCTGTCCGCGTCATACACCCCTGTCTTCCCACCTCCTTCTACCTCCGACCTCATCAGAAAATTTTTTACCCCCACCCTCATCATAAAATTGATTGACCACTCTCATCACTTTATCGCTCTCATCACTTGATCACTCTCATCCACTTCATCACTCTCAAAACTTCATTGCTCTTAAAACTTCATCACTCTCATCACTTAACCGCTCTAATCACTTGATCACTCTCATCCACTTTATTGCTCTCAAAACTTCACCACTCTCATCACTTTATTGCTCTCATCACTTGCGTAGCCCAAACTCTTTCAAATGGCCCCTCAGCAAACCTCCCCCCACAAGTCCAAAACACCCAAGAGAACATCGCCAAGGAACTCCACAACAAACAATCCTCCCCCATCAGCTTCCCAGGGCTCAAGTCAGCTCAAGAGAGCTGATCACATCATCCTGGTAAACTGGCTGAAAATTCCCTCCAACTACAATGCCTGCTTTGGATCCAACAATGAAACACGTGTTGGCCAACCTCAATCCTCTAAGGTCAATGGTTATCTCCTGATGGCCAATGAACTCAAGAACAAAACAAAAGTTAGGCTGGATCTGTCATCCAAACAGATGAGGGAGCGGTTCAAAAACTATTGAGCCAAGTACAAAAAGGCCCACTTCATGTCCATCTCCACTGGCTTTGGTATCACCGACTTGGACAAAGCCAAAGGAATCAACTCGGTGGTTGATAAGTTGGACTCCATTTGTCCTTTTTATATTCAAATGGATGAAATCTTTGGAAAGAAGGCCAACATCACCCCCCTAGCTGCTTTCGATGCCCAACAATCTGATTCCGTTGATGCCGAGGACTTGGCTGGGGATGCTCAGCCTACCAACAGGGACCTTGATCAAACCTTGGCCTTTGAGTGGCCCCCATCTGATGACAAGGAGGATATTCAAACACAATTGGCTCCAATCACTTCTACTTTGGTATTGATTGATCAGTCAATCCCAACCTTGGACCCCTCACTTCCTTCTTTTGATTGGTCTCTTCCTGGGGCAGAAAAACTGGAGAACTTGCCCAATGAGGAGGATGTTATTCCTGGATCACCGTTGCCATCAACATTGGCTCAAGTAAGGAACTAAATTGTTTTTGATTCTTTCTGGTTGCTCCTGACTGATTTACATTGTAAAAAAACAGGCTCATCCATTTTTGATTGGCCAAAAACTCAAGCCAATGGGGCCTCCCACATCGCCTTCAAATACTAGTGAGGACTTTCAGACTCAAACCTCCTCTGCCAAGGTTAAGCAAAAGGCCTCCAATTCCATCAATGTCAACCCCAAAAGTCATCAAAAGAGGAGAAACACTTCCAGTTTTTCGGGCTTTGAAGAAATAATGGAGAAGCAAGATTCATGTAAGTTGATTGATTCAATATCCTTGCTTTCAAAATCATGCTCATTGCCATTCCCCTCCAAAAAACAGTGAAATCACAAATTGAATCAGATAAAATTCAGTTTGAAAAGCAAAAGTGGGATCGCCAACTGGCCATGGATGGTCAAAAGCAGCAAGCCGAGACTTTGGCTAATCAAAAAAAATTGGATGCTGAGTGGAGGTTGAAACAAGCTGAGCTAGAGTTTCAAAAAGAGGAAAAGGAGAAGGATCGGCAGCAAGTGCAACTGGAAAAGGAGAGGGAACAACGGGCAAACAAAAAAAAGGATAAGGTATCAGTAGCTTTGGCTTGCATTGGCAGTGGTAGATTGGTAGAAGAAATACAGCAGATTACTCAAATGCTGGGCTTGTAAATATATTTGCATGGATGAAAGAAAAACAAATTATTTTTAACTACAACAACGTTTGAGAGCATTCTTAACCCCACCAATATACAAATCTTTTTTTTTTATTGATATTTTTTTCTCTAGAATAAATTTGGCCGTTTTTCATGTCCCTAAAAGTGCTCTGAGTTTTTTCATTAATTTGGAGTGACATGACCATTCTGGTATGGGTTGCTGTGTCCACAGCTGGAAAGGTACAGTGCTTGTACTTGTTAGCCGCCCAAACCATTTTGACTATACCTTTTTGCTTGAAATCAATTCCAAAGCCAAGGTCAGGAAAAATAAATTGACCGTCCGAAACTTGATATTCATCCGTATCTTCAATAAGTCAACCATTTTATTTTTTGGTTGGGACCACAAGTAAAAAGGAATAGCCAGAGATGTTGCCTTTGTCAATATGAGGAGAATTGTAAAAAGAATCCAAGGTGAAAGTGAGGTGTGGGGAGCAATCAAAAGGTGTAGGCTTGGAACCAAATTCCAACGAAGAGAAAGAGGGGATGTTGCTGTCCTTCATGGTATCACGGTTTGATTCAAAGGCAAGTTTGGCCAAATTACAAAACATTTGTCCTAAAATTTGGGATACTTTTTTGGCCTTCAAGTTGAGGACAGCGTACTCTTGAGGAGAAGATCTAATGGATGATTTCTTCACATAACGTCCGAATAACTCCAAAGGGTTCATCAATTTTCTCCAACCAATTGCCCACATTTTTCCACCCCAAGATCTTGAGGGACCAACCGGGTTGACAAATTTTTTTTGAACTGTGAAGGAATTTTGTCACAAAGTTGATATCTTTCTTATCTTGCTCAGATAGTCGATCCAAAGGCACAAATTCAATGACGGAAACGAGAGCATGGTGATCAGATTGGTCAAGAACAATAACTTTTCCATGGTGGAAGAAGTGGAAAGCACCAATTGTCTGTTTTGCTTGATTAAATTCTTCCTGGGTGGGTTTTTGAGGTTTGTTTTTCTTTTCAGCCATGATAGCAGGGTACAGATCCAAAGGGCATAGCTTTTGTCTAGACCAGGCAAACTTTTCCTTGATCAAGTCGTCAGTCACTTCCAAAGAAATTTCCAAATCCCTCATTTGAGCCCTCCTTTTTCTACGATTCCTCTGCTTGCCACCTCTCTTTATGTTTTTCATACCATCTCCTTCCATCTTTCTCCCTCCCAGGCACTTGCTGCACCCGAGGTGAGGATCAAGTTGAAATTTGAATGGATGTATAACATTTTGAGTTTGGTAGGCATTGAAGGAATTGATATCAAAAAAGGGGTTGGAAAAATGAAAAGACCGGTCAAACAAATAAAAAAAAAAAAATGTCAGCAACGTTCTCATTATGGAAACGGTGGGATTAAAAAAATAAAAAAGAGATGAAAATCAACGATCCCTCTGCTTGCCACCTCTCTTTATGTTTTTCATACCATCTCCTTCCATCTTTCTCCCTCCCAGGCACTTGCTGCACCCGAGGTGAGGATCAAGGTGAAATTTGGATGGATGTATAACATTTTGAGTTTGGTGGCCAGTGAAGGAATTGATACATATCAAAAGAATAGAATTAGATGGGGAGGAGTGGTAATGATGAGGAGCCGCAGCCGGAATCATACTAGGCAAACCAGAATGTCCCAGGACGTAGCTTGGTTGGCGTAAGACTTGAGAGAATGTGTTCTGGCCGAGCTCGAAAACCTAAAAAAAAAAAAAAAAAAAAAAAAAAAAAAAAAAAAAAAAAAAAAAAAAAAAAAAAAAAACGGGGAAGTCAGTTCCTGTACCCTACAAAAACCCTGCATCAATTGGCCCAAACAATTGGCCAATCGATCGCGAATCAATCGCTTGATCAATTGCCCAATCGATTGGCAATTGATCGGGCAATCGATTGCAAATCGATCGACCCATTGATTGCAAATCAATTGCCCAATCAATTGCAAATTGATTGGGCAATCAATCGGCAATCAATTGCTTGATCAATTAGCAATCAATCGATTGCTTGATTGATTAGCAATCAATCGAGCAATTGATTGCCAATTGATTGCCCAATTGATTCGCAATCAATCGGGCAATTGATTGGCAATTGATTGCTTGATTGATGAGAGGAGAAATTGGAGGAGGGGAGGGGCTCACCTTGAGGGATTGACATTGAGGGATTGACCAAGGGATCCAGGGGGGGACTACAGGTTGAATTATCAAAGGATCAGCAACTGGTGAGGGGAAGGAAGAGGAAGAGCGTGGAGGGGGCTTACCGGGATTAGGAGGAGGGGATTCAGTGAGTGAGGTGAGATGAGGTGGTGGTGATGAGTGAGGTGGTTTGGTGAGGAGGAGGCAGGGTTTGACCAGTGAGTGAGTGGGGTGAGGTTGAAGGGGTTGAGTGGTGAGGGGGAGGGGGGTGGCATTTGGTGAGTGGCAGGGTTTGAGGTGGAGGTGTTTTTGGATTCAAGTCCACTAAAAAAAAAATAAAAAAAAAACACAGCCTATGAATCTTGGGTGAACAACCAAAACCAAAAAAATATGGTGAAGGGAATTTTTACCAATTTCAAAATCAAAAATTACTCATCAAAGCAAGCACAGGTGAGAGGAAGAATCTTCTCTCTCATAGAAGAAGATGAGGGACCAGATGAGACAGGGATGACTTGAGGCGGATCAGGAATATCATCTTGGAATATTTTGTCCCATTCATCTTTGATGTTGGCCAAAAGGTTGTGAAGGATTACACAAGTGATAATCCAGTTTATGAGGAACCTCATATCTTTGGAACATTGGAGCTGGTTTCGCATCTCCCGTAAGCTGGCCCATCTTCCTTTCAGAATTCCTATGGCATGCTCAATCCAAACTTGTGATTGGGCAAGATGATAGTTAAAATCAGTTTTTCCTTGATCATTGGACAAAACATTCCGGTATGCTGGAATTACATATTTCCCACTAGAATAAGCCAAATTTGCCAGAAGGTATTGATCCTGGTCAAATTAGATCTCTGGTTGTTGGGCAATCCGCATCCAATTGAAAACATATGAATCATGACAAGAACCTGGAAGGCCAGCATGGAGGGAGATGAACTTCTTGTTGTTATTGCAAACAAGTTGTAGTGCCACAGAGTATCTAAACAAAGAGATGGAACATATTTGGTCAGTGTGTTATCCACAGTTTTATCATAGCGATTGGAAAAGAAATGAATCAATTGCCTTTTTTTACGATCAAAATAGTGGTTGCCATCTAGGTTGGGTTTTTGACTCAAGGGGATGGTGGTTCCATCAACAAAACCAATGCAACCAGGAAAGCCTTCTGTCTCCATTACTTGAGATATCTCCTTGAGTTCTTCTTTGGTTGGCCATGAAAGGACCGAACGATGGAAAGATAGGATAGCAATCATGACTCTTTTGGTGTATAAGTCAATGCTTCCGTAACTGACTGAGAATAGATTTTCCAATTGATGGATTGCTGCTCCATTTCCATTTGACCCCAATCTACAAAGAGCAACGGCAAGTTGGATGGCTGGATCGCGTTGAGGATTGGGAGAATTGTTCTGGAAGATGTGGTGGTCTTCAATCATTGCCAAAAGTTTCATGAAAGAAGGCAACAAAGTTCGGAACAGTTGCTGGAAGCTTAAGTCAGGGATGAGATGAAGCTTTTGCCTTTCATACATAGGGTTATGGAGAGTGTGTGTTCTTGGAACCATGTATTGCTTTGCCAACAGAGAATTCAAAGCTAACCAAGTTGATTCCAAATCAGAGTCTGAATCAGAGTCTGAATGGGAGTCAAACAGTAGCAAAAGTTCAGTCAGCTTTTTTGCGTTTTCAACTTGCTGGCTGGATGTTTGATTGGACATGTTGAGAAAGGTGGTGAGTGATGTGGGGTGATGAGATGATGATGGTATTTGTGTAAAGATGGGTATGTGAAGGTATGTGAAAAACAATAGAGATGTGTGTGATGCAATGGATATGGGACCAGTATGGATTTGCTGATGTGGATGGGTGTTTTTGATGTGATGGATGGTGGATGGATGATGATGCATAAATGGCGGGTTTAATGGCGTGTTTGATGATTGAAATCCGCCATTTTCATGAAAAACGCCATTTTGAAATACACCAGTTAGGGGGTATGTGTATTTCAGAAACCCGCCATTAAAAATGGCGGGTTTTGTCAAAGAAAATGGCGGGTTTCTAATGGCGGGTTTGCTAACTTTGATACGCCCTATTATGTATACTGCTGCAGGCTTGTTTGGTGCTGCATGCAGGTTCTTGCATATATTAATTATGTATACTGCTGCAGTTTTGTTTGCTGATGTATGGTTTTACTGTATGTGGCATGTACTTGAATGGTTCCAGCCTATGTACATGCAACTTCACTGGTCTGTGACACCTTGGAGGGGTATGTGTATGCCAGGGTTGATTTGAGCTGTATCTTCTAAACCATGAGAGTTAGAGGGTTACTTTGGCAGGGTGACTAGGGGTTATTTTTGGTTTAGAATCTATTTTGGAGGTCAGTTTGAGGGCTGTAGCTTTACCTATACTAGAAAGGTGAGACTTTTGGCTATATTTTAGGTTGTGGAGCACCAGAACAGTTTGGGAAATGAAGCCTTATCACTGTGATTTTTGGAGATTGGATATGTCTTTCAGTGCCTGTGGAGATGAGGCTTGAATTTGCTTGGCAATTTGGAGGTTTCCATCCAATTTTTAATGGGATTATTCACAAAATTCATTGGACTAGGAAGCAGGGGATGGATTCATTGGAAAGTTTTTTTGGTGGTGAATTTTTTTAGTTGAGGGAGGTTCAGCAGCAATGGAGGAATTGTTGGTGGGGTTGGTGGATGAGATAGGGAAATTATTGGTGGGATTAGATGAGGAGATAGAGAGATAATTGGAGTTTAGAGTATCAATAAGGAGAGAATAACCAGTTAGAAGTGAGTAAAAAATGTTTCAAAGGGTGGATAATCATCAAAGGAGGTGAGGGAGTAGGGAGAATTTTTAAATTTATGACATTTTTGGCACAAAAAAATATTCCCACAGTTGTGACAGTAGATCAAGTATGAGTTCAAGTTGAGATCAAACCCAATTAGAATGCCTTCTAGACCCTCTCCTTCAAGTTTTCCAGCTTTGGAGCCCTGATTGAGGAAAATAACCTTAGAGAGAAGGACAAAATTGAAATGAAGTTTTGAGGAATTACTGGTCCACAGTTTTTAGGCAGAGATTTTTGATTTGAGAGAGGGAAGAATCTTGAGTATCATGCATGAGATGACCAAGATTTCATCACACAGGAATGTGGAAATTTTCTTGTCAATCATAGCAGTTCTTGCAGCCTTGAGAATAGAGCAATTTCATTGTCAGCCTCCTGGATGCCAAGTTCCTTGATACCTGTTAGCTACCAGAGGTGGTGGAATAAATGATAAATATATTATTATTTATATTATCATGAAGATTCAGCAATAATCTGTAAAACATTTGAATAAAGCTAATGTAAGGCAATTTTTTTTGGTTATTATTAATCAATATTAATAAATTCATTATTAAATAAATAAAAAGAGGGGCCAAAATGATATATTGGGGTTATTTAACTCCTCTGATTCAGGGAGGTCACTTCAAAATCCTTGGACCTGGTTACTTTGGAAACTTCAATTGATATTTTTAAAGGAGTTATTTACCAAAGATAATATATATATAAACTATATATGGAGGAGTGGCAGAGCATTTTGAACCAGCTTCCAAAACATAAAAAGCATAATAGACTTACTTATATAGTATTCAATCCTATAGGTACCTGTTTGGAAGTGTACTGATGGGTTTAAACCTGTATCTGGTGTTAAAGATTTTTCAGCAGTTTAAATTCATAAAAATGGGTTTGGGTCAGATAATATTAATCAGAATAAATCCATAAATCACTTGATTATCTCTTATAATTATTTGATAACTTTGGAATGTTTTCTGGTTGTATATGTAATGTGGTCTGGGGTATCAATAACCTCAAAAAGGGCTCTGTATTTAAAGCTTTTTGGGTCCCAATTATGTCCTTCTGAGTGCTATAGGGGTTCAAAGGGACAGGTTCTAAGGCTGGAAGGGTAACCAGTGGTAGCCAATCATGTTTTCTTGGTGCTATAACATGGGTAGCATCTAACTCTACAGGGTGAGGTAATTATTCTACTTATTGAGTGAGTTATTGGCATTTGAATGACACCTTATTTATTCACATGATCTTTATTCTATGCTTTATTGCTAGTAGATATTCCCAGATTGTTGATATTTATTCTTAGTAGAACTTCCTACGGTCACTCTGATATAATTTAAGTTCTCATCATGTATTAATCAATGGGAACAAAAGCATAATAATTCTTTTGGTCTTGATTTTTGACATTCAGCCTATTTAATTAAAATAATCAATTCAAAATATATACTATTGGAAAGTATTTAATATTTCTAATATTCATTTTCCTCAAATTTTCACAGGTATTGTGATATCTTAAAGTCCTCATATTTGTTACTTTAAGGTAGTTTTTATGTTTTTTCCATCTGCTGTTCTCTATATTCAACATTCTGATATTTTCTTAATATATTTAGTAAAAATATTTAAAAATTACTTTTTAGGTAATTTTATGATTATTATGTATATTTCTGATCATGATCTACCCACAGAGGCATTTATTAAATATGTGAAATGTCTCTGTCTGTGTAGTAGCATTTTTACGTGTTACCTCAAGTTTCCACTGTCAGACTTTCAAGCCAGCCCGTAGTCTTGTGGCTGCGTACTTTTCAGATGCAGGGGACTGAATACCTGGCTTTTCATTTCATGTAAACAGGGTAGCAGTGCCGCTGCTCAGCCACGCGTGGGTATCTTAGTTGCCATGGCTGCATGGGGGAATTGTGAAAAATCACTTTTCTGTGCGTAACTCCTCAAATATACAGAATTCACAGATTCTGAATAAATTTTTACTGTGAAACTTATGTGTGGGGTTTCATGTTAAATATGAAAATTGCCAAAATCTCAAAGCCATTCCTTCTTTGAATCCTCATTAGTTATTTAAAAATGTAAGGAGTAGGAATTTGGGGTAGATTTCAGTGAGAGACCCTACCTTCAATTTGATGGAGAATCTGAATTTGAAATAATGTTTTAAGATTATCTCTTCCTTCATTTATTTTCATTTTTATTCTTTTATTCAATTTTTTTTCTATTACTTTTGCAAATTCCTCTATAATAGTAGCAATCTGACATGCCTCTTTTGGCTACTGGGTTGTGTTGAGGTTTTTATGGTTCAGATTTTGTGTGCTTGATTCTGTTCTCATTGAAGAAATTGGAGAGCCAATGATTCAAAAAAATCACCACTATTGTCAGAACAAAAGACCTTTAACATTTGTGCTTTCTGATTGGTGTGAAGCTTGAAAAATTCAATCACCTTGTGGGTCACATCTGACTAGTTTCAGGTTGGTATGCACATTTTGAACTTGGAATTTTTTTGGTGAGTAACAGAAAGTAAAAAAAAACCAGAGAGAGACAGAGGATTGATAGAACCACATACCTTGGCATGGATTTTCTTGAACGGATTTTGACTGGCTGGGAGGTGACTGCAGAAGGGTTTTTGATGGATTTTTCCTTTTTGAAGGAGATACATTCAACCTGATCCCATTTTTGATTGGGAAATTCCTTGGATAGGAGATGATTCTTCTCAAGATTAGGTGAAAGAAGCGCTTGTGGATGGTGGAGAGGGAAATAAAAGAGTATAGATGGGCGTAAGGTCATTGGATCCATTGTCAATACAAACAAGCTTGTCCTCAATTACTCCAGAAATGATCTGACAATTTTTTTAGATGATTATAAACTTTCTTGGGGACAGAAGGGCTATCAAAAAACCCTTTTGGATATTTTGACCAAGTGACACAACTTGATACCAGGTAAGGGATGTACAGGGAGTTTTGAAGATTGGGGGTTGCAAGAGAGGTTTTTAAGACTACTGACCCACTCCCAAGGGCGGGAATGGGAGCGTTATGATTTCTGGTTTGAATTTTGAAGATGATGATCAAAATCAGGGTTTTTGAGCATAAAATTTGAAGCCCCTGAGTCAACCGGCACTTTTGAGGGTTGGTTACAAAAACATGGCAAAGGTATAGGCTAGGTGAGTGGAGGAAAACGTTTCATGTTTTGGGGGAGCGGAGTCAGAAAATGATCCAGAATCTTGATTTTCTCCCAAGTTTTGTTGCAGGGGCGGGTCAAGCCACCAAAATTTACTTCAATCTCAACCAGTGCATGATAAATTTTAGAGAGATTACAGTTTTCATTATAGAGAGCCCCAGCGGGAAATTTGAGTTGGAGAGACTGAGGATTGAGTCTGTCAACATTTGAAGTAGGTTTTTCATTGATTAAATTGGTCTTTGGAAGTTGGGCAAGTATCTGGTCTCAGTTGATCCAGATTTTTGCTTTTAACCATGATAAGCTGAGGATGAAGTCTGAATGGATTTCCAACTATGATCAATTGTCTGATAAGCAAGAGACAAGATAAAACAAGCTTCAGATGAATGAGTGTAATTGAGTAGTGATTTATAAAAAAGAGAAGTCTCTTACCCAAGCACCTTCTGAATTAAAAAAGGATGGAAACCAAATGAGAATTGAAGAGAAGAATGAAGAAGGGAAAGCAACAAATGAAAGGAGACCTGTGATGACGAGGAATGGATTTGATGAGAATGATGGATGACCAGAACTGTAGATGGACACCTCACGTCTGATAAAAAGATGGAAGGAATGTTGCTGCACTTGATGACGCTGAAGGTATGATCAAATTTAAACATAAATTTTATAGGATTGAATGAGAGAGACAAGGTCAAATATTTGATTTATTGTTGACGTGGAAGCAATTTTCAAGGCAAGGAGTTGGTGATGTGAGGAAAGAAATAATAAGAGAAGAGTAGCTGATCTGATGGGTTGAGTGGGAAGGAGAAAGCAGATGGAGGAAAGGATGAGAAGGGAAGAGAAGGTTGAGCAAGCAGAGGATCAGGAGAGGAGAGGAGTTTGAGCAAGCTGAGGATCAGAAGGGAAGAGAAGGTCAAGAAAGAGAAGGTAGAAGGAACAAGGATAGTCCTGATGAACCAGAGTTTTCAATGAATGGGATTGAGATGATTTAGGAGCCGGCATTTCTGTTTGAGAGATTCTGCACAGGGATTTTCACTTGCGGAGTTTCAGAAGCAGTTGAGGAAAAAAAATGACAAAAACATCCTTCTCTTTCTTCAACATATGTGAATCCCACAGGATTTTTTCTTATATTTTATTTCTCACAGCTTCCACCACTCTTTTGTCACTGGTTTCTTTTTCTACTTTGCTCCTCTCAATGCAGATTGCCCCACAAGACTTGCGGACTCCTGGAAATATTGAAACTCTCCCTCCTTTTCTCAACTCTCCAAATCAACAACTAACAGATAAAACTCCTCCCTCATCCACTTCCTATGCTATTTTTGTACTCCTTCTTTCTTTCATTCTATTTTCATTTCTCTTTTCTTTTACTTTTTCCTTCACTTTATTTGCATGAATTTCTTCCTCAAATCTTCTTCTTCATACAACTCCAAACTTTCTTCCTGGTAAGACTCCAGCCTCATGACTAGTATACCAATCACTTTCAATCAATTCTGAAAAACATCTCCTGTTCATTATTCTCATCTAATCTTGCTTGCCACTCAACCATCTTAATTTTGAAGAACAACTTCAAGCTCCCCACAAACCATACATAACTCCTGCACAGGGCATGCACCGCTCCTGCATGACCCAAGGCAGTGCACCTCCATGGCCTCCTCTCATCCCTGATGCCTTGTCCATCACTGTCCCTCATCTCCTGTCAAGACACTGACATCTTTCTGTTTTATCTTGCGCTTTCCCTCCTGATTACTCAACTTCTCACTTGTGTTTCCCAAATTTCTGTCCATGAAAAGCCCAGTGCATCAATCAGCAATTCCCTCACAAATCAGGAGGAGCTAGAGGAAAATTGCCTGGAGTTATAGTTCATCCCCTTTTCTGAACCCTATTTCCAGATTTCTTCTCTTTCCTTTCTTCCATTGTGGTCTGTGCTAATTTGCAACAACTTAACTATACATGCTTACCAGGGCAAACTCTCACCACTTCCAGAAAAAGGTATAAGATTGTACTTGGACCCACTCCTATCTGAGGAATAAGTTCAGTTGTCTATTTGTTCTCATTGATCACCTGGTAAATTTCTTTTTTCTATGCCCATTTCTCCTCATCTCTGTTCCTTTTCACTTGTTTACTTATCTCTACTGCTTTTCCAAAATTTATTTTTACTTTTACTGCATTTAATATCTAAACTCTAACTTTTGCTGCAATCAAGAATAAATATAATAAACCTACATGGTAGCAAGAATCTATTCTGGGAAATAATAGCAGATCAGAAAAAAAAAGCACACAATCACCCAACCAGCACAACATGGCTCCCCCTTGTGGTACAAGCGGTGCCAACATGAATATCCCTGATTCTAGTGACTCTGGTGAGGACTACTCTTCAAAAATCAAGCTACTGGTGCTGAAAAGACCAAACTGGTATGAGTGGAAAGAAGAGTTTGAGACTCTACTCATAAGTAAAGTTCACAAGGAGCTCTTGAATCCAAAGTGGGTGAGCAACAATTCCAGCAAAAAACCATTTTGGAGGAAAATGGCCCTGGTAGTACATGTCCCATTCAGCTTGGTGGATTGCAAACTCAAAGGTTAAATAACTCCTCATTGCAAGGACTTTGGAAAAGCATTGAAAGAACCAAAGAAGTTGTGCGGTGATAATTTGCTGATACTCATTGGTGACCATGTCTCTCAGCTGGTCCACTGACTTTATCAACCTAATGCTTCTATCAGAGAACATTCCATTGTGTTTTGAGAGTGCTTTTGTGCTCTCAGAGAAACCCTAGATACTGAAAAGACAACAAAAGTGGAAGAATAAATTGCTTTATCATCCTCACTGGCCGCCATGATATTTCTGAAGATCTTTTGACTTCACCCCTCTCTCAATTTTCTAACACAGTTCACCACAATAAAAGTAGCAGCACTTGCTAGCAAGTGCCATCAAGGAAGCTCTGGTTGAAGCTCTGTCCAATCTCTGGTTGAACTTATTTTCATTCTCTAACAAGTTTTTGGTTCATGGTGACTGTGCACAATGCAGAGTGACTGTGAACAATGCATAGTTACTGTGCACAATGCAGAGTGACTCTGAAAAATGCAGAGTGACTGTACACAATGCACAGTGACTGTGAGCATTTAACAGGAACAGTGAAGAATGCACAGCAACTTGGCAAAATGCACAGAAACTAGGAAAAATGCACAGCAACTGTTCACAATGCACAGCAACTATGCACAATTCACAGCAACTGTGCACAATGCACAGAAACTGTGCACAATTCACAGCAACTGTGCACAATGCACAGCAACTGTGCACAAATCACAGCAACTGTGCACAATGCACAGCAACTGTGCACAATTCACAGCAACTGTGCACAATGCACAGCAACTATGCAAAATGCACAACAACAGTGCACAATGCACAGCAACTGTGCAAAATTCATAGCAACCGTGCAGCATGCACAGCAACTTTGCAAAATGCAAAGCAAATGGGCAAAGTGCACAGCAACTGTGCAAAATGCACAACAACTGTGCACAATGCACAACAACTGTGCAAAATGCATAAAAACTGTGCAAATTTCATAGTGACTGTGCACAATGCACAGTTGCTGTGCGTTGTGCATAGTTGCTGTGCGTTGTCCAGAGTGCACAGCTGCTGTACATTGTGCATGGTGCACAGTTGCTGTGCATTGTGCATGGTGCACAGTTTTTGTGCATTGTGCATGGTTCACAGTGACTGTTAACTCTTCATAATCCATGCTGGAGGGGTTTTAACCCTCCATCATCCATGCTGGAGGAGTTTTAACCCTCCATCATCCATTCTGGAGGGGTTTTAACCCTCCATCATCCATTCTGGAGGGGTTTTAACCCTCCATCATCCATTCTGGAGGGGTTTTAACCCTCCATCATCCATTCTGAAGGGGTTTTAACCCTCCATCATCCATTCTGTAGGGGTTTTAACCCTCCATCATCCATTATGGAGGGGTTTTAACCCTCCATCATCCATTCTGAAGGGGTTTTAACCCTCCATCA
The DNA here is from genome assembly GCA_025617555.3 of Puccinia polysora. Classification (NCBI taxonomy): domain Eukaryota; kingdom Fungi; phylum Basidiomycota; class Pucciniomycetes; order Pucciniales; family Pucciniaceae; genus Puccinia; species Puccinia polysora. The sequence continues at coordinate 13,131,569 of CM062634.1, read as the reverse complement.
TCCATTCTGGAGGGGTTTTAACCCTCCATCATCCATTATGGAGGGGTTTTAACCCTCCATCATCCATTCTGAAGGGGTTTTAACCCTCCATCATCCATTCTGGAGGGGTTTTAACCCTCCATCATCCATTTGGGAGGGGTTTCAACCCTCCATCATCCATTCTGGAGGGGTTTTAACCCTCCATCATCCATTCTGGAGGGGTTTTTAACCCTCCATCATCCATTCTGGAGGGGTTTTAACCCTCCATCATCCATTCTGGAGGGGTTTTAACCCTCCATCATCCATTCTGGAGGGGTTTTAACCCTCCATCATCCATTCTGGAGGGGTTTTAACCCTCCATCATCCATTCTGGAGGGGTTTTAACCCTCCATCATCCATTCTGGAGGGGTTTTAACCCTCCATCATCCATTCTGGAGGGGTTTTAACCCTCCATCATCCATTCTGGAGGGGTTTTAACCCTCCATCATCCATTCTGGAGGGGTTTTAACCCTCCATCATCCATTCTGGAGGGGTTTTAACCCTCCATCATCCATTCTGGAGCGGTTTTAACCCTCCATCATCCATTCTGGAGTGGTTTTAACCCTCCATCATCCATTCTGGAGGGGCTTTAACCCTCCATCATCCATTCTGGAGCGGTTTTAACCCTCCATCATCCATTCTGGAGCGGTTTTAACCCTCCATCACCCATTCTGGAGGGGTTTTAACCCTCCATCATCCATTCTGGAGGGGTTTTAACCCTCCATCATCCATTCTGGAGGGGTTTTAACCCTCCATCATCCATTCTGGAGGGGTTTTAACCCTCCATCATCCATTCTGGAGGGGTTTTAACCCTCCATCATCCATTCTGGAGGGGTTTTAACCCTCCACCATCCATACTGGAGGGGTTTTAACCCTCCACCATCCATTCTGGAGGGGTTTTAACCCTCCATCATCCATACTGGAGGGTTGTTAACTCTCCATCAGAAGGGTTAAAAAGTGATGGCACTTGCTAGCAAGTGCTATCAAGGAAGCTCTGGTCAAAGCTCTGTCCAATCTCTGGTTGAAGGCATTTTCATTCTCAAACATGTTTTTGCTTCACAGTGGCTGTGCAGATTTCACAATGCACAGCAACTGTGCACAATGCAAAATGCAGATCAAGTGTGAAAAATTCAGAGTGACTGTGTGAAATGCAGAGTGACAGTTCAAAATGTACAGCAACTGTGAACCATGCACAGCAACTGTGCACAATGCAGAGTGACTGTGCACAATGCACCATGCACAATGCACAGCAACTGTGCACAATGCACCTTGCAAGGCAACTTTGCACAATGCGCAGCAAGTGTGCAAAATGCATGACTGTTCAAAATGCAAAGAACCTATGCAAAATCCACAGCAACACTTCAAAATGCACAGCAACTGCACACAATGCAAGGCAACGTCCACAAGACACAGCAACTGTGCACAATAAACAGAAACTGTGCGCAATCCAAAGCAACTGTCCACAATGCAAAGCAACTCTGCACAATGCACAGCAACTGTGCACAATAGACAAAAACTGTGCACAATGTAGAAAAACTGTGCAAAATGCACAGCAACTGCGCACAATACACAGAAACTGTACACAATTCACAGCAACTGTTCAAAATGTACAAAAACTGTGCACAATGCACAGCAACTTTGCACTATGCACACCAACCTTTCACAATGCACAGCAACTGTGCATTGGAGCTTAGATAAATATTCTGCACAGTCATTGTGCATTGTGCATTGAAGCTTGGATAAACATTGTGCACTGTTGCAGTGCATTGTGCACTGTTGCTGTGCAATTTGCAGAGTTGCTGTGCGTTGTGTATAGTTGCTGTGCATTGTGCAATTTTGCTGTGCATTGTGTATAGCTGTTGTAAATTTTGCACTTTTGCTGTGGATTGTGTTAGTTGTTGTGCATTTTGCACAGTTTCTGTGCATTGTGCAAAGTTGCGGTGCATTGTGCACAGTTGCTGTGCATTGTGCACAATTGCTATGCATTGTGCAAAGTTACTGTGCATTGTGAAAAATTGCTATGCATTGTGCACAATTGCTGCACAATATGCACAGTTGCTGTGCATTGTGCACAGTTGCTGTGCATTGTGCACAGTTGCTGTGCATTGTGCACAGTTTCTGTGCGCTGTGCACAGTTGCTGTGCATTGTGCACTGTTGCTGTGCATTGTGCACTGTTGCTGTGCATTGTGCACTGTTTCTGTGCATTATGCAGAGTTGCTGTGCATTGTGTATAGTTGCTGTGTATTGTGCACTGTTGCTGTGCATTGTGCACAGTTGCTGTGCATTTTGCACAGTTGCTGTGCATTTTGCACAGTTGCTGTGCATTTTGCACAGTTGCTGTGCATTGTGCACAGTTGCTGTGCATTGTGCACAGTTGCTGTGCATTGTGCACAGTTGCTGTGCATTGTGCACAGTTGTTGTGCATTGTGCACAGTTGCTGTGCATTGTGCACAGTTGCTGTGCATTGTGAACAGTTGCTGTGCATTTTGCACAGTTGCTGTGCATTTTGCACAGTTGCTGTGTATTCTGCACCATTCCTTTATATTTCTCACAGTCACTGTGCATTGTGTAAAACTGGGCACAAAGCACAGCAACTGTGCACAAAGCACAGCAACTGTGCACAAAGCACAGCAACTGTGCACAAAGCACAGAAATTGTGCACAAAGCACAGCAGCTGTGCACAATGTACAGCAACTTTGCACAATGCACAGCAACAGTGCACAATACACAGCAACTGTGCACAATGCACAGCAACTGTGCACAATGCACAGCAACTGTGCAAAATGCACAGCAACTGTGCACAATGCACAGCAACTGTGCACAATGCACAGCAACTGTGCACAATGCACAGAAACTGTGCACAATGCACAGCAACTGTGCACAATGCACAGAAACTGTGCACAATGCACAGAAACTGTGCACAATGCACAGAAACTGTGCACAATGCACAGCAACTGTGCACAATGCACAGAAACTGTGCACAATGCACAGAAACTGTGCACAATGCACAGAAACTGTGCACAATGCACAGCAACTGTGCACAATGCACAGCAACTGTGCATATTGCACAGAAACTTTGCATATTGCACAATAACTGTTCAAAATGCATAGCAACTGTGCACAATGCACAATGCACAGCAACTGTGAAAAATGCCCAACAACTATACACAATGCACAGCAACAGTGCACAATGCACAGCAACTCTGCACAATGCACAGCAACAGTTCAAAATGGACAGAAAATGTGCACAATGCACAGCAACTTTACAAAATGCACAGCAACTGCGCACAATACACAGCAACTTTACACAATGCACAGCAACTTTGCAAAATTCACAGCAACAGTCCACAATGCACAGCAACAGTGCACAATTCACAGCAACTATACACAATGCACAGCAACTCTGCACAATGCAAAGCAACTGTGAACAATGCACAGCAACTGTGCACACTGCACAGTGACTGTTAACAATGAATACCAACTTTGCACAACAACAGCAACTTTTCAGAATGTACAAAAACTATACACAATGCACAGCAACTTTGCAGAATGCACAGCAACTATACACAATGCACGTGCATTGTGCACAGTTTCTGTGCATTGTTAAAAGTTGCTGTGCATTGTGAAAAGTTGCTGTGCATTGTGAACAGTTGATGTGCATTGTGCACAGTGACTCTGCATTTTGCACAGTCACCATGCATTGTTCACAGTCACTGTGCATTGTGCACAGTCACTATGCCAGCTCAGGTCAAAATTTATCCAAGCACCAATGCACATTCACTGACTGCGCACAAGGCATAGTGACTGTGCACAATGCACAGTGACTGTGAACAATGCATGGTGACAGTGCAAAATGCAGATTCACTCTGCACAATGCACAGCAACTGTGCCTAATGCACAGCAACTTTGCACAATGCACAGAAACTTTTCACAATTCACAGAATCTATACAAAATGCATGTGGAGTCACCATTCATTGTTGACAGTCATTGTGCATTGTGCACAGTCACTATGGCTTGTCCACAGTCAGTGACTGTGCATTGGTGCTTGGATAAATTTTGACCTGAGCTTGGTAGGAGCTTGACCTGAGCTTGGCCATACATTGGACAAGAGCTCTTTGATGGCACTTGCTAACAGGTGATATGCAGATTTCTGTGGTGGTTGTGTCACAACATACAACAATTTAGCTTTGATAAGATCTATGACTGTCTACTGGCTGAAGACACCCATTGGGAGTGCAAAAACACAGATCAAGTCTACCTCACAACCAATTCAAATAGTTTCCAGCATTCCTGTTCTTATCATTGCAAATCCAGGGCAGATATCACTCTTCAACATCCTTCCCCTTCCCTCAGCTACACATCCATGCTCTCTACAGCAACATCAACCTCTTCTCAAAGGAACCACAGAACTTGAATTTGCACCAGGCCTCAACTGTATCCCAGGGGCTGCTCCACACAAAACATGCCAATGCAGAGAACACCTGACCTGACTCAATTCAAGCAAATGCTCACTACTAGGATGAGGAAGCTCAAACAGCTGCTTGCTTCCAACTTGGCAAAATCATCAAAGGCAATGCAACAAAAACCAAAAACTCCACCTCCAACCATGTTTCCAAACCAGAAAAGCTCAAGGACATGGGTTTCTTCACCAAACCAGAAGCAACCCACAGTGTCACATCCAGTCACTTCACCTTACTGACAGAACTCATCTATGATTCTGGAGTCCCTAAATATACAGTCTGCTACCAAAACCTTCTTTCCAATGCTTGCTCTTGTGACAAGTTGATGAATACATATTGTTGTCACATCAAATTCACCCATGTTGGAAAGCGGGATCTAGGATTGGTGTCTTTCCATCCACTATAGTATCTACCTAGGGGCCCCAGGAATCTCATATCTTCTTTTCAACTCAAGGACCATTGCCTAAAAATTGTCAAAAAACATATATTGTTTCTTTTCAAAACATCTGAATCCAGCATCCTCTGTTTTTATTGTGTTGTTAACCTGTACATTGGATATCCTCCCCACTCAACCTTATCAAGTGACTCCATTACCAAAAACCCCAAATTGACGGACTGGCATGTGACCCTGGGACACCCATCCAACCCCTACCTGCGTAAATTTGTCAATCCCAATGGCATTCAATCCTGTTGAAAAACTCAACCTGCAAATAATTTTGCTGTGTGTCAGTCTTTCAAGCTGAAAATATCACCTCATTCATATAAACTTCATCAAGCTCCCAACCCCTTTCACTCAATACATGAATATGTACTTCTGATAAAACCATCTTCTAAACATGGTTATTGATATGTTCTGTTGCTTAAAGATTAATAAAGTATATTTAATCATATGTCTTCAATGCTCCAAGAGCAAATACACGGCAAACATCTTTTCCTACTTCAACAAAATCAAGAACCACTTCAATTGTTTCCTGGAAGTCTTTTACTTGGACCAAGGGGTGCTTTTACCTCAACATCCTTTTGCAGACAGCTACATTGTAGAGGTGTGGCAGTGTAGAGAGGATCAGCTGACTCTCTGAAAACAAATGGTCTATCTGAGCAGTTCAATCAGACACTAATGACCAAGATTGGCTTTGTACTGTCTCAATTAAACGTACCAATAAACTACTGGGATGAAGCTGCAAATTACTGCTTTTTTAAAGGCAACCACCTACCAGGAAAGTCTCTTGGCTGGAAATCTCCTTTTGGTTGGCTTATGGAAAGAGACAGCTACATTGAACCAATACGCAATGTAAAACGCCTCCTACCATCTGGGTTCAAGGTGAGTGTTCATCAAAAATTGGCTTCCTCCAAGATAGTTCCTTTGGCTTGCCTCCTCCTATTCATTGGCTATAAACTGCAGTACAATGTGGCCAGGTTCCTGGATTGGCACAAGGGAAAAGCCATTTTCAGTAGGTAATTCTCACCATCCTCAGAAAACATCTGGTACAACTCTCCTGATGCCGTGAAGAAGCCTCCATCTACCCTCCCATACATTGTAACCACAGCTACTCCCCCTTGTCTTCCAACTTGTTGGTTTAAAGTACCTCCAGACTCTCTGCCCCCCTTAAATCAACTAGATCAACAACAAGTAGTCTCTCCACCAATTAAACTCCCCGTATCTTATTCTAACAGCTCACCATTGTAAGCCAAAACCCCTGCTGGGAAACACCGCTGCAGAAGCCTCAATGATCCCACTCAACCTGCACCTAAAGGCTACAAATATTTTCCCTACTTCAACACGGATCCTTGCAAAATCTCTTGAAAAATTGACCCCTTGGCCATCCTTCACTCCTTGTGCAGGGCACAGGCCCATTGCAAGGAAAAACTGGACAATTTGACCAATATAGCCAAATTGGTATTGGTATGGGTGGCCCTGGATGATCCAGAGGAAAGAACAAAATTTCTGGCCTCCATGGTGGAGGAAAATTCATTTTTTCTCTCAAAAAACACTTGAAAACTATTACCACCCCCAAGGGACAACAAGTTCATAGGTGGGATGTGGGGCTTGCTTCAAAAGAAGGCAAATTTGGTAGAAATAATTTGACATAAATCCAGATGGGTGTGTTTTGGGAATCATCAGGAGAAGGAAAAAAACTACTAAAACACATACTGCAGTCTTTCAAAAAATGAGTCTATGAAGGTCCTTCTATCCCCAGAAGTTCAATATAACTGGTTGGTCTTACAATTAAACGTTGAAACCACCTTTCTCTATGGCAACATTGATTCCATGGTTTGCATCTCCCAATTTTGCAGCTTCAAATTCCCTGGGAAATAATAATTGGTCTGGAAGCTCAACAAATCCCTCTGTGGCACCAAAAAGGTTCCACAGTGTTGGAAGAAGAAATTAAAGGAAAGTTAGGAATGAACCCCTCCAGGGCTGAAAAATTCATTTTTCCTAATTGTTCTAAGTTGCTGATCCTACACATCAATGTGGATAATGGGCTGAGTTTGGGTAGGTCTTGAGAGGAAGTGCTATAAATTTTGCATAGACTCTGTAAAACCTACCAAATCAAGTACATGGAGAAAAAGGTGCAGCACCTGGGCTAATAATTTGAGTGGAAGGAGGATGGTGGTGTACTGGTACATCAAAAAGATTACTGCCAAAAGTTTCTTGAAAATCTGTCCATTTCCACTGCTAATTCAGTCAAATTTCTAGCCCTGGTCAAAATTTTCAAGAAATCTTCCAGGTCCTCAAAGAAAATTGATGTCAAGACCATGGAGAAAGATGTTTGAATGCTGAACCACCTTGCACTACACACCAGGACCAGAATTCTTCACACTGTCAATTTTTTTTTGAAATACAAAACTAAACCAACCATAAAGCATTGGAAACTGATAAAAAATCTCCTTTGATATCTTCTGGGCATGATTGGAGTTGGAATCCTGTCCAGAAAAACAATCAACACAAACAATCACCTCAGGGGCTAGGAAGATGCCAACTATGCAAATGGCACAGATTTCAGAAATTAAACTTCAGGGTTTTTTTTCAATTTATATGTTTCAGCTTACTGATACCAGTAAATTTGCATTCCTTTATCTAAAACAAGTGATATTGGTGTTGGAACAATAATAATTCCAAAAAATACATAAAATTCTCAAAAATATTGATATAATAAGAGAAAGTGCAAAGTTTGGATTTTGGTTTGGTTAAAATGATTTTTAATATATTAATAAAAAGGGCCCACAGTTCATGCAAACAGGGGATCTTTATTGAAAAAACCTCTCTTCAAGGGGCTCTTTTGAACCATGTAAAAAATTTGGGACAATGAGGTCCTAAGTGATTTACTCAAAAGGGGTTTACTCAAGGGCAATGGGTGGAATGGCTGTCTCATAGCACTTATGCCTGGAAGCAAGGAGGAGATAATGTAATACTTTAAGCAGGCACTCCAAGATTCTTGTAAAAATTGACAGTTTGAAAGGGTCTCAGGTAAATTTTTTGGGGTTTTTGCTGATATTCTTCAATTAATTAATTATGTGATTAGAATTAATAATTATGCTATCAGACTGAGTCCATAAATTACTTTTTTATCTCATATAAACACTTGATCACAGATGGCAAGGGGTCTGGATTTATTACTTAAAAATTACTAGTGTTTAAATCATCCAAAAAGGGCTGTTTCTATACCTTTTGCGGTAAGAGGGTCTACCCAGGGAACGTAGAAGGGGCTGTGCTTGTGGGCTAAGACTGGCAGGCTGGCCAAGGCTAGTTTGGCACACATTTTCAGTGCCGTCAATCAGGTTAACCTGCCTGTGTCATATTTGTGTGTGAAATAATTTTCAGAATCTATTTAAATGTTACTTTGTTATTTTTACAGTTCTGGCATATTTCCTTATTTTTTATTATTTTATTTTGAGTGAAATAGTCAGAAGTGGTTATTTGTATATTCTAAGACATCTTCTGAAAATTTTGGTAATTTTTTAGGGAAACTCCTTGGTGTGTTTTGTGGTTTTTAAAGAAACTCCTTGGTGTGTTTTGTATAATTTCCAGGGAAACTCCTTGGTGTGTTTTGTGGTTCATAAAGATTTGATAATTGTATTTACATGACAACCTTTATCATCATTTTCCCCAATTTTTATTTCTTATACTTTGAATTTCATTCACTTTATTCAATATCCAGAGGTTTTAGAAATCCCTGTATCCACCAGTCAAATTGTTACATATGCATGATGTATGCATGCAGGTTGTAGCATTTTCCTGCAGTACCTGACTGTCAGGATTGGTGCAGTTATTTTGATGCGCACATTCTTGACAGCTGCATGCGGGAATCCAGCATCCGTGGCCAGCAGAATATTGCATGGGGGCTTTTTGAAAGGCGCCTACATATTGAGTTTCATGCGCGTGTACCCTTGATTTTGGATGTGGAGCTGCGCGCGGGAATTGTGACAGAACACAAATCCGCCTTTCACTCCTGAAACATACACAACACCTCAATTCTGAGTGAATTTTAGGTGTAAAACCTATTCATGCAATTACATCTGAAATATTAAAATGGCCAAAAATTGCTATATTGATTCTGTGGCTTTTTCTTCATTTCCTTTTTAATTATTTTAAAAATATAAGTAGTTGGAATTCATGGGTGGGGTCAGTGAGGGACCCTACCTTACTTTAGGTGAGGAATCCAAATTTGTACCAATATTTTGGGATTTCTCACTATTTTTATTTTTATGATTTATTTTTATTTTATTCTACTTTGACAGGTTGCTCTGTACAAGTAGAAAGCTGACAATATGGCAACCCGGTACACTGGATTTCCAAGAAGCAATCTTTTTTGGCTCATTAAACCACTAAGTCAATTTCAAAAGCCATGAACCACTGTGCAAAGAAGCTACAATGGATGGTTTTGCTAATTAAAAATCTTGCAATCATGATCCCTGCCCCAGTAATCATGAAAGACAACCCAGGGGCAAACTTCATTATTAAGGAGGCTTAAGTTAATGCTAACTCAGAATACATAGAGGTCCAATACCAATACCTCCAAGATTTAGTCTCCAAATCTATCCTCTTTGTTAGGCAAGTTTCCTCCTTGGAAATGATTGTGGAAATCCTTACCAAAACCCTTGGAGAGACCAAGGTATCCTTTTCTTGCAAACAGTTAAGCATTATCAAGGCCATAGTCAGGAGGAGTGTTTGATAACAACTTCAATATCTCCACAAACTATATGTAGCCCCCGCACAGCGCGTGCACTGCTCCCACATGACTGAAGGCAGCGCACCTCCCTCTTCTTACCTTGTTTCATTCCTGTTCCCTCCCATTCAATCAAATTTCAACTTTTCTTTCTGGAATTTCCATCCACAACAAGCCCAACACATCAACCAGAAACTCCCTCAAAACGCAGGAGAAGCTTGAGGCAACTTTCCTGGAGGTGTAGTTGATCCCCTGTTCTGTCCCCTGTTTCCAGATTTATTCTCTTTAATTTCTTCCTTCCTGTTCTTTCCTAATATGAAGCATCTGGAGTATGCATACTTACCAGGCCAAACTCTCCCCATCACCACCACCAAAAGGTGTAAAATTGTATTTGCACCCACTCCTATACTAGGAATAAGCTCAGCTTTCTATATGGCCTCATTGAGCACCTGGTAAATTTTTTTGCTCTATTCCCATTTCTCCTCATCTCTTTTCCTGTTCACTCATTCACTTATCTCTACTTCTTTTCCTAAAGTCATTTTTACTGTTACTGTGTTGACTACCTAAACTCTAACTTGCGCTGAAATAAATAATAAATCTCAGGAACTTACCATCAATTCATTTCCATGTCCTCTGGTCTTGTTGCCTGTCTCTTTCAGTGAATCAAAACACCTTGAACCTGATTTTTGTTTCTCTTCTCTCTTGTTTTACTTTTCTCTTCTTCTTCCCACAACTGATGTCTTTTTTGTGATTTATCCCTCTTTCTTTCTTCAACTCTTAGAATTCATTTCTTCAAAAATCCAACAGGCTGATCATATCTACTTCAGCCAAGCACTGCTTCCCCTCAGAATTTGGTTGGGGGGAGGGTGAGAGAGTGACCCTGCATGGTGGAGGGGGTGATAAGTTACCCCCAATCTCTGATTGCATCAATGCAGCCAGCCTGTTTGCTATGTACCCTACCTTTCAGAAATATTGGAAGTGAGGGGATGTGGGAAAGAAACCTTGCTTCCCCCACCCTGTTTGTGTTAGCTCCCGTGTGGCCACAAAAAACAGATTGGGTGAAGGGACTTCATTTGGAGTCCTTCTTCCCCCCTACAACCACCTGCATGGTGTGGTGCTAGAAAGTGTTTCACTACTATTAATCCAATAGGTAAGATGAGATACTCCAATATGATATGTAAGAGGCTTTGCAAGATAATATGATCCCTAAAAATGCTATAAATAACCGCTCCTTATATATACAATCCAAAACTTAATTTGAAAAATAAAATTAATTCAAAGAAATTCTTCCTCTGCACTGCCTTACACCCATGCATGCGGCAATGATCTTAATCACCGTTAGTTTTGATCTTCTCAGACAATCCATTCACATGAAATAGTTGTGGCTTTACCTGCAATTTCCAATAGCCCTCCTAGTTTATCTGCTGAAATATAAATTACTAAAAACAGATCCCCAAAAATCTTTTCAGTGGATCTCCTTTTATCCTGCATACTGCATAACAAAAGATCTCCAACAATCTTCCTTGTAAATTCCCTTCAACCCGCATACTGAATCCTTGAATTTTGTGTTTTATCATTGCAAAAATCACATAACTCCCACTGCATACCCCATAATCAACCATTGAATACATACTCAATAGCTCTTATAAATTGCTTCTGCATTTATACAAATAAAATCCTAAATCCATAGCTTTCTAATGCGCCTGATTATCTTAAAACAAGATTTATTCACTACAAAAGGCAAAAATCTGGCTCAGCTCTGCCATTTTGCTGAAGATCCTGCATTTTTCCACCTTCTGAGACCTTGTATTTCCTTTCGGGAGTAGGAAATACACCAATATCAACTTCCCTTTCCTGTTTTTCTGCCAATCCTGCCCCGCCCACCGCTGAGCCTTCTGGTTGAATGTCACTGCTGAGCCTCATTGCTTTTCTGCCTATAAATAACCAGAAAATTGGGCTTTAGGACCTCACAATTAGCAGAAGAAATAAAAAGGGGCCCCAAGCAGGCCATGAAACAGGGAATGGCCTCAATGGGCCATCCCATTACAAAATCAAGTTTTTACCACATTGGAGTGCCAGCCCAGCTGGCCAAGTGTGTCCATAATATTGAGGAGGCTCAATGATGGGCCACAAGCCCATTTGTCCCAAGTGGCCCATCCACCCCAAAAAACCCATGAGGGCCTGTGTACCAAATAGCCTATTTCATGTGCTTTTGGTCCAGTTTCCCCAAATCAGTGACATCCATAAAGGCCTTCATGTTCTGCATAATTGTTCAATGTTCCCTAGAGGCACATTTTCTCTGACCATTTGGATTACACCCATACATGGAAAACACACAAGTGTCCCCATATTTAAAAGGGACATGATGAATTCACAACCCTAAACAACCGGTACACAACATGAAATGGGTTGTGTGGCACAGTTCATGAACCATTCAAGTTTTGTACAGCTTCCCACAAACCACAGAGTTGTGGACCCCCATTCACAACTAAGATGGGTTGTGAGCCGTGCTGTACTCCCCTTTTGAGTTGTGGTTTGCTGGTAACAACTTGTTAACAACTCCATTGGGTTGTGAACCTCCATTTGGGTGGCATTGAATAGCCTTGGGACTGGGAACTGAGTTGCGGTTGATTTTATCAGCACCAGGTGCGGGGTGGGCTCAGCATTTGATGTGCAGCAAGTTGAGCACCAGCTGCTGCAGGCTCAGAATCAGGTGTGCAATAGGCTCAGCATTTCCTGCGGCCAATTTTCAATCCACTCCAAGCAAACATATCAAGAAACAAAGCTGGCTCAATCAATTTTGACATTTTCTGCTAGTTTGGGGAAGTAGGAGCAGGGTGGTCTCATGGGGCTATTTGGGGAAGGAAAGGGTTGCGCAATCATATTTGCAGGCCAATATGCAGGAATCAGGGAATCCAAAGGCAGGAAAATTGTGGATATGGGGACAGGCGCAGGGGGGGCTCTGAGTAGGATGTGACACATGGTCAGGTCATGAGAAGGAAAAACCTGGATGGATGTAATGGCAGGCAGAATTCAAGGAATGATGGATATGGGAGCAAGGGTGGGAATCCTAGATGGGAGGGATGGGATGGAAGCTGAGGGTTTTGTTCCATGACAGTGTTCCTCCTAGGGTTGTCTTTTTTTAGTTTTTCTTGTACCTAGGTTAAGTTTGAGAGGGAGGTACTAATATCCTCTCTCTTAACTCATGGTTTTAGGGAATAATCACATCATGTATCATAATAGAAACAGATTGATAGAAGGCAGCACTTGAAAGGAAGGAAGGATCTCCATTCTCTCTATCTCTCCAGTTGTTGGTTAAAAGGAGCACTTAACTCCATACAGATGCAAGAGAGCAATATCTTCCAAATATTTGGGAAACCTGAGGGAGTTCACTCGTCTTGTCTCAACACAGTTCACAACACAAGTGGGCTGTGAATCTATTTTCAAAACTCAAATGAGGTTGGACCTCTTTTCATAACTCAAATGGCTTTTGAACCTCTTTTCACCACTCAAATAGGTTGTAAACCTCCATTCACAACTAAAATGGGTTTTTAGCCTCAGTTTGCAACTAAAATGGTTTCTGAAAAATTTTTCACACCTGTTTGCAACCCAGGGTTGTGAATTTATCACTTCCAATTTAAAAAAAAGGTTAAATTGATATTTTTATAAAGGAAATTGAGAGCTCTTTAAATTTTATTGTAAATTCATTTTTAACACTTTTGAGTGATAAAAAATCAAATGGTATTTATCAATGGGAAATTTTCAAATGCTTCAAAGTGCTGCAGATATTTTTGAACAAATTTCTTTTTAGCCAGACACTTTGAAACTGAATACCATTTCATGAAAATATACTAGTAATTTTTACATTGTTTCATGAAATTCATTTTGTTAAAAAATAAAAAAGCATGAGAATCATTTTAATCCAGGGAAAAAACTGGAGTATTGATCCAAAAATATTTCATATTGATCAATGAAGTAGGATTTTTTTCAATTTAAAACTTGAAAAATATGTGTCACCAATTTCATGAGAATATTGGAAAGATTGGCTAATATTAAAAAATCAAGAGGAAAAGATATAGAAATTTGATTAAGTTCTTTTTTCAAAAAAAAGGGGGGAATTCACTGAGAATAAAGAGAAAAAATAAAAGGGTCATGTTAAATTCACAGCTCATTGAGAAGTGTACACGGCTCTGTACACCGCTCTTTGAGTTGTGTACACAGCTCAATGTGCCGTGTGGCACCTTACATGACTCAAATGCTGCTACAACACTCAAATGAGCCGTGTGGAATTCTACACGGCTCAAATGGGCCGTGTGGCACCCTACACAACTCAAATGAGCCGTGTGGCATGCTACACGGCTCAAATGGGCTGTGTGGCATGTTACACAGATCAAATGGGCCGTGTGGCATGCTACACGACTCAAATGGACTGTGTGGCATGCTACATGTCCCATTTGAGTTGCACGGCATGCTAAAAAACTAGGATCAAGTTGTGTAGCCTGCATTAAATAATAAATAATGAATGATAAATGATAAATAATAAATAATAAATAATAAATAATAAATAATAAATAATAAATAATAAATAATAAATAATAAATAATAAATAATAAATAATAAATAATAATAAATAATAAATAATAAATAATAAATAATAAATAATAAATAATAAATAATAAATAATAAATAATAAATAATAAATAATAAATAATAAATAATAAATAATAAATAATAAATAATAAATAATAAATAATAAATAATAAATAATAAATAATAAATAATAAATAATAAATAATAAATAATAAATAATAAATAATAAATAATAAATAATAAATAATAAATAATAAATAATAAATAATAAATAATAAATAATAAATAATAAATAATAAATAATAAATAATAAATAATAAATAATAAATAATAAATAATAAATAATAAATAATAAATAATAAATAATAAATAATAAATAATAAATAATAAATAATAAATAATAAATAATAAATAATAAATAATAAATAATAAATAATAAATAATAAATAATAAATAATAAATAATAAATAATAAATAATAAATAATAAATAATAAATAATAAATAATAAATAATAAATAATAAATAATAAATAATAAATAATAAATAATAAATAATAAATAATAAATAATAAATAATAAATAATAAATAATAAATAATAAATAATAAATAATAAATAATAAATAATAAATAATAAATAATAAATAATAAATAATAAATAATAAATAATAAATAATAAATAATAAATAATAAATAATAAATAATAAATAATAAATAATAAATAATAAATAATAAATAATAAATAATAAATAATAAATAATAAATAATAAATAATAAATAATAAATAATAAATAATAAATAATAAATAATAAATAATAAATAATAAATAATAAATAATAAATAATAAATAATAAATAATAAATAATAAATAATAAATAATAAATAATAAATAATAAATAATAAATAATAAATAATAAATAATAAATAATAAATAATAAATAATAAATAATAAATAATAAATAATAAATAATAAATAATAAATAATAAATAATAAATAATAAATAATAAATAATAAATAATAAATAATAAATAATAAATAATAAATAATAAATAATAAATAATAAATAATAAATAATAAATAATAAATAATAAATAATAAATAATAAATAATAAATAATAAATAATAAATAATAAATAATAAATAATAAATAATAAATAATAAATAATAAATAATAAATAATAAATAATAAATAATAAATAATAAATAATAAATAATAAATAATAAATAATAAATAATAAATAATAAATAATAAATAATAAATAATAAATAATAAATAATAAATAATAAATAATAAATAATAAATAATAAATAATAAATAATAAATAATAAATAATAAATAATAAATAATAAATAATAAATAATAAATAATAAATAATAAATAATAAATAATAAATAATAAATAATAAATAGTAAATAATAAATAATAAATAATAAATAATAAATAATAAATAATAAATAATAAATAATAAATAATAAATAATAAATAATAAATAATAAATAATAAATAATAAATAATAAATAATAAATAATGAATTATAAATAATAAATTATAAATTATGAATTATATGGAGTATTGTCTGGGCCCCCCCACGTTGAGGTGCCCTACACAACTCACACAGGCCGTGTGGGGCCCTACAGGGCTCCCACACGCCTGGATCCCTGTACACGGCTCCCACACGACTGGAGCCATGAATTTAACATCACCCTAAATAAAATTGAGGATTGATAGCTCTTGAATAATTAATCAAAAATATAGAAAACCCAAAACATATAGAATATTCAAACAAAATACATACCCCATTCTACTTGCATTGGCAACTGTTGAACTTAGTTCAAGTTTTGGTAAAAACTGAATAACTCAAAACCCGAACTGAAGACTGGTGTCAGAAACATGAGGCAAAAGGAAAAAGTATATTAAGAGCAAGTAACAACACACTACCATACCCAACAAGATTGAAATGATCTGTGACAGTAACAATGATGGAGGAAGGGTTTTAAGAATACGCCAGTAAATCAATGATGAGGCTCCAGTGATAATAAGGAATCCATAAAAGTAGTGATACTTTATAGAAAGGATTTTAAATGTGTTGAGAAGAGTCCGGAGATCTTAGAGGGTTGCACCAAATTATCCAGGATCCCAAGAAATGACCAAAATTCTTCACTTCAATATCATGTCAAGAGCAAGTTGTGATTCTTTGTTAAAACCTTGAGTGATTGAAGTCAATGATCAGAGATGAAGGATTTTGTGAGGAAAAGAAGTCCTACAGAGACTTTCTTGACTCATGGTCTTAAAAGAATGTCCATAGTCTTGCGGATGAATATGCATATCACCATCAGAACCCTCAGACCAGCCTGTGTCTATCAGGCCAGAAATATAGAAATAAAAGAAGGGAAATGGAGAGCTAAATAAAGTATTCCCAAACCCCCCCCCCCCATGATTCAGTGCAACCCAAGTGCAAGGCATTTTGATTTAAGAAGGTGAAGAGCTTGCTTGTTTGACGCCTTAGTGAGAGTGTCTGCCACAATTGAGGCAGTAGGGATGAGTGACACTTGAATGTTCCAAAGGGAGTGTTGATCATTGAGCCACTTCATTTTCATGTTGATATCCTTTTTTTTGTAGTTGGAACCAACATGTAGAATTTTATCAACTAACCCTTTTTTTCAACTAGAAAGCTGCTTGGAGGAAGATTAGACCTTTCCCAATGATCACGGATGATTTATTCCCAACAGCAACTAGCAAGGATTAATGAAGACCAAGAAATAAATCAGAGATCTGATTGTTTTCTTTGAAGAAATGAAGCTTCATTCAAGTTGAATGCAGGATAAAAGCATCAAATAAGAAAGGGAGGGACTATTTTTGACTGAATTATCCACAAAATGTTGGAGATATTATAGTAGGAACTATGCGCATGCAAAAAATATTAGATTTTTCAGGGTTGGTAGCAATGTTCCTTTGGACCTGTTAAATATGAAAATTTATTTCAAAATGCATTCAGCCTTTTGTGATTTGCATAAAGGAGAAAACAATCAAACCAAAAAAATGAAACATGAAACTAGTGGTTAAGCTCAATGTTCTCAATTTTCAGAAAGTTTTACAAGAAATTCTGACTTTGAATTTGAAGATAAAAAAAAGTCTCAAGATCCTAAAATCAGAAGTAGAATTGCCAAAAAAATTCAAAGAAACCACTAATGTGTTTGATTTCTGAAAGAAGTTTGAATGGATTAAGAATCAAGAGGGCTGAATCAAGAAAGACATCAGTTGAGAATAAAACACAAACACAGATCTTGAAGACAAATGATAAAGAAAAAGAAAGTTTGAAGAAGCACAACAGACATCGAGCAACAGTGGAAGATTGAGAGCTTGACCAAATCGTGAGTGTATGAAGCTGAGACGGGGAGGCGGAGACAATGATGAAGAACTTGAAAGAGATGGATGTCGTGAGTAGAAGCCTAGGTGAGATAATTGGTAGGTGAGGCGGGTCAAGATCTTGCCAGTCAGAACTTGGCAAGTTGGTGTGTTTGGTCAAGGCATATGATGAAAGGTAGGCAGTCAAATGGAAATCAAGAAGAAACTGGGAAAGAAAGGGAAGAGTGAGAATGGCGAGACGAGAGTGCTGAAGGATGAAGGAAAGAGTTGAGTCGACAAGGTTGAGGCTGTGAATGAAGGAAAGAGTTCAGTCAAGAGGGTGAGACAAGGGTGAACCGGCCGGAAGCCTCGCGATTACTTTGGTGTGGTTGTCAAGGAGACCATGAGAACAAGTAGATTGAGAGAAACGGATGTGAAATATTGAAGTTGACAGGTGACAGCGGTCAGAGACCCGCGGATGTGACATTAGACCAATGACTCTTGACATGGGGAAGAGGTCAGAAAATGGACAGCTTGAGGACAGGAACATAAAGAAATGACAGTAAAGAAAGAAAAAGGAAAGAAAGAAAAAGAAAAAGGAATAACAAGAAGGAAAATGGAGAGGTTTGCAGTGATTTATTCAACATAATGAATGGAAGAATCTCAGAAACCCCTATTTAAAAATCTGTTGAACAGATGGTTAATAATAAATTTATAAATGCAAGGTTTATTTCCAGAATCAAGCTAACGTTTAATAATTTAAAATGAAAAAAAAAATTAAAAAATCAAACTAAGTTTTCATAATTTAAAATAAAAACAAGAAAAAAAAATTCAAATAGCTTCCACATGAATATTCCCAAAAATTAGAACCCTCAAAATTTATATTTCATCACATTTTTATCTCTGGTTTTTTTGTTTCTTTAATCTTTTTTTTAATCATTAAATAATGGCCAATGTTAAATTTGTGACCTTTTGACCCCTGTTCACTACCTAAAAGGGGTTGAGTGGTGCAATTTGGGACCCAAAATGGGTCCCAAACAGCCACTCACAACCCACCTAACTCGGAAATGGCCATTTGCGACTCAGGTGGGTTGCAAATGGCCATTCGCAACCCATTTTGGGTTGTGAATGGCTGTTACAGACCCATTTTGGGTTGTGAATGGTAGTTAGCGACCCATTTTTGGTTTGCAAACTGCGCCAAGCAACCCATTTTGGGTTGTGAAAGGCAAAAAAAATAAAAAAAATAAGAATTTGTTTTATTTTTATTTCATATACATATTTTTTTATATCTTTATTTTTAATATAATTAAATATTTTTTTAAAGTATTTATTTATTTTTTTATTCATTTCATTTAGTTTTAATTTATTTATATATATTTTATTTTTATCTTTATTTATATTTCTAAATTAATTAATTAATTTATTTTTAGTTAAAAAAAAGTTGAAAAATAGACATATGTATATAATAACCATTTGCGACTCAGATGGGTCGTGAACAGCGTTTCGCGCCCTTTTGCAACCTTTGGGTTGCAAATTCAATATTGGCCTTAAACAATTTATCCTTTTTAATTTTGGCATTCACTCTCCAGTCTTGTTATTTGGGTTTAAAAATCACAAATTCATAAGAAGATAAAGTTTTCAGATAATTTCTGGATTTTTTCTGATGAAATTAATTGGGGTCTTCCTCAGAAAATCCCTGCCTCTCATTTTAAACTGCACAAAAAACCTTAAAAAAAGACCATAAGATTAGACTGAAAAAAGAAATACCACCAAATCATCTGATCATGTTTGATTCAAGAATAGATATTTCAAAAAAGAATTCTATCTAAAAATAGATTGTTTTACTAACTGATCTGCTAGAAGATTCATAAATTTCCTATTAATTGGAGTATTTCTCTCACTTTCTTCATTTATTTTTACCAGAATATATTTTTAAATTATTCTTGGGATGGGTAAAATCCTACCATTCAATATTCTGATTTATTTTTATTCAAAAATGAAATATTTATTTAATTCCATTTTTTATTTCTATAAAAATTCCCCCCAAAATTAAGCCTGGCGTATTTTTTAGCCTCATTTACAGAAAGAATGGTTTAAATAAAAAAAATCATCAATTGAGATGAACTGGCAGCCAAATTAATCATCGGCTCCTTTATCTGGAAATGGAAATAACTTGAAGGGACAAGCTCTGAAATCATTTATGCATATGAATTGCTTTCTATTCAAATCAAGTTTCTCAGTATGGAAAGAAAATATGAAGAATCTCTTCAAAAATAAAGGCTTATACCACCTGATGGTTTCTGCAGATCTCAATGTAACAAATATTGAAAGTGAGAGATTCAATGCTATATTCCTTCAAGGTTTGATCCAGATAATTACATCAATATAATAGATCAAGATAATCAAACCAATATAATAGATCCAGAAGAGCAATATACTACCTGTGTAATTTGACTGGCTTCCAGAGACCTTTCACATGGTATTATGGTATAGCATAAAATCTAAAAATGGACTGTTCATTCAGCCAGTTTCATGGAAATTTTGTTAAGGTGTGTCTTCCAATTTGTTTTAGGATCCTGAAGTGTGAAATTAGACTTTCTAAGCCTGTTTCAGGTTACATTTTTAATCAGAAAAAATCTGCAAGGTAGCTTTTTATGCAACAATTCTTAGCCTTTATTCCTGTCAACAGCAAGAATTCTGAGTCTTGGTGGCTCTTTATGGCTTTCAGGAGTTTTTCTGATCCATTGTATGGTTGAAACAGGGATTAGTTCCTCCAGCCATACACGCTTTGGAACAAAGTTCCCTCAAACCCATGGTTACTGTCAAACAGTTTATATGACACCATATAACCTGAAAATGGATTTTTTTCACAAAGTTCTTGCAGCCTTTTGGTTAATTTACATCTTCAATTTTTATTCAGGATAGGGTAGTTTGAAAAGTTCATTTTTCCTCCATTCGGCCAGCCAAAATGGCAACCATTTTCTTCAATTTATTATAAATTGAGTTTAATTGTAACCAAAATGGTGCATTTTTCTTGTTCATAAAATTAAATTATGGATCTTTAATCAAGCTTTGTACCAAAATAACAAATTATTTATTAACCTAGTTAATCCTATTCAAGCTACAAAAATCAGGTGAATGAGTTTTCTGCCAAATTAGGTGATTGGTTTCCAATCTTTCAGTGGCAAATTTTCCCAATGACCTGATTCAAAATCCAAATCACGTTCAATATTTAACTCAAGAGTCAAATTAAACAAAAATATGACTTTTATCATAAAATTTATGCTAAGCAATACTCAGGAGCACTGTTTAGAGTTGAAAAGCACAAAACTTGCCAGACACCAATTTTCTCAAAAATAACCGCAAAATGTTTGTACCCCAAAAAATACTTGTATGAGTGTGGGCAAGTTCCTCTGAATTGATATAAAGACTTGAGTCATTGGATAAAAGAAGATTGATTTCAATTTCTTGAAGCCCCATTTTAAAAGATTAAATAAAATAAAATGGAGGAAAGTTCCAGATTATTCAGGAATTTTTCCCCTGCTGAATGGATATCCATGAATCTTTATTTTTGATTGTTCTCATCTTGAGAATTCCAAATTTGGAGCAACCTATTTCACAAACAAGTTTCAAATTCTACAATTATCTTCAGAATATCAAAATTATTTTTTTAATTTATCAAAAGAAATAAATGGAAATATCTCTGAAATAGATTGCATCAATCATTTTTTCTCCTCCTTTTAGAACCATGATTATTGTTGATTGGCACATTTTTGATAAATTCTTGAACCAAATATTGAAAATCTTTTTTCTGGGAAAAATGACTGAAAATTTGTGGAAAATCTTCATGAAGCCAATGCTGAAAAAAACAAATAGCTAGAATTGCAGAATAGAATCTGCTTGGATGTTTTGTGATATTGAGGACTAGATATGATTGAACACTTGACAATATTACTTCTTTTCTATCAAAATCTTGAATTTTTATGGTTTTAAATATTGGTATACTTCCATATTTATTTGAGAAGAGTATATCTTCAAGCCACTTCAAGAATCTATTAATTGAATAATCCTTTCCTTGTTTTATTTCAGATGGAACGATTGAAGCTGTTTTGGGATGGATGTACCCTGCTACGGCAATTATCATGCTCAAATTTTCCTTAATGACCTCATATCTAAACCTGGCTTTGCCTCCGTTGTCACAAAATTGTAGAGCAAGAAATCCCTCCTGGTTTTCACCTTCCCACTCCATTATGTTTGCTTGGAGCTCTGGCATGGTTTTCACAGTCCTTGGCTTTTTTCTTCTGGAAGTTTGGTGAAAAAAATTTAATATCTTTTCTTGTATATCGATTTCCTTTTTGTCAATTTCTGAATCCAAAAAATTTTGAATTCTCATTTTCTTGATAGTCGATGCAAGTGGGAACCTTGAAAAAAACATTCTTGGAATATACAATGTTTTCCAATCTACCAAGTTATCAAAATGACATCTCAAGGTTTGGGTTTGGCCCATATATACCTCTCTGTAATGCTCAATCAGTCTCTTTCTTGCAAAATTGTCTTTCTTCATCAAAACTTTTGTCAATAGTATTAAAGCGCTTCCATGTTCAACTTTGATTTTTTCCCAAATTTTTGGTTTAATTTCCTTATACCAATATGCCAGAAGAAAAATTGAGACACCAGGTGATTTCTTCTCCCAATTCATACCCCCAAGAAAGTTTATTACCAGGCTCTGAATCTTATCAAACTCAAAAGTTCTGACCTCATGGTGACCCAGCGTTTTTTTGAAGACCGGCGTTCCACATTTAGCCTCGAATAGTCGAGACAAAAACCAATGGGCAGCTTGGTCGTGATACTCAGATTTATCTTCCGCATCAAAAGTTAGATTCTCCAAGAGCTGGGAATGCACATAGAAAAAACATTTAATTAATATCTGCAGTGATACCATCACCCTTTGTTTGGTCATTGGGTTTTGTTCTTCATCCTGGACGAGGTTCGCAATGATGCGATCTTTGCCTGAGGACGAGGACCGGTATAGGTAAGTACCTATAGGCAGGTGTGAGCATTGTATAATTAGTTTCATGTCGGAGCGCCTGCAGCAGTATAAAAGTTCTAGTTGCTTCTTTATTTGGACAATATAGGGAGAAATTAATCCCTGTTGAACACGTCGAGCAATTTGTGCGCTTATTTGAAAATCTTCTTTCAAGGGGTCGACTGAATCCATCCAACTATCCTCTTCGATATGCTGTGGGATATGACCATTTAGATGAACACTTTCTGGGAGTAAGTGCTCTTCATTATTGCAAGAATCGTTACCTGCTCCCCGGGGTTCCTTCCCGGTCAACAGCTCTATAGGGTTCGGTTTTGCAAAATACCATTTCAACGTCAACGAAGAGGATTTATTGCTGCAACCCTTCGAAAGCTATGGGCTTAGACCAACCTATATAACCAAGCCAGTCACCGCTATCCGCATCCGCCGACGGGGCTCGTTCTTCCACATCAGCCCTCAGCCATTGTGCTAACGGCTCATTCACCACT
The DNA here is from genome assembly GCA_025617555.3 of Puccinia polysora. Lineage (NCBI taxonomy): Eukaryota > Fungi > Basidiomycota > Pucciniomycetes > Pucciniales > Pucciniaceae > Puccinia > Puccinia polysora. The sequence goes on along the minus strand of CM062634.1, from coordinate 13,108,454 downwards.
TGACTGACGAACGGATTGAGGCTGTCATTTCCGGGCATAGAAGAAGAGCAACGAGTCACTCCAAACACCTGCGCTGCGTCTTGGGCCGTTTCATGCGGGAAACCGCCGGCTTCACCGGATCGCGTTCTTTCGCCAGAAGAGTGACAAACACCTGTTTTGTTTTTTTTTTGTTTTTTTTTTAAAAAAAATGGGAACCCGAAAATGACCCTGGTCAGCTGAACCACCCACAAAGTTGCTCATGGATAGGGCCTTAGATCTCGAATTACAATTTTACCTGGGTTTGAGCGGTTACAATATTGGCTTGCTGGATCTTGCTCAAAAGTTATTGGTTGTGAATGTGGCTTCCCAAACATAAGACCCTCATGAAGGGGTTCCAAGCTCTCCCAAAACTCCATTAGTGAGGCATTGGAGTCCACCGCCGACTTGGAGCATATCGATCGAGAGCCTTTGTCCGGAAAATGCATCGCCATAACATTGTTCGCAAGATAGCAGAAGACCCATGCTTTCAGAAGGAAACTGATCTTCTCAGGGGCCAACATCCTCACTTCGGACCTCCGAAGTAGTTCAATGTTTCCCTTGACAACTTATAGAAAATGAGTGGGAAACGGCCCTGTGTGCGATGATGAATCTAACCAAGTCGCTTCTCTGTGGAAGCAAGAGTTGTGAATATTCATATGATTTTGACTTGAGGCTGGGAAGCCGGGTCTCTTGGGACTAGGGCTGGACCCCGGGGTATACCCGACCCCGAAAAGCAACTCCGACGCCCGACCGGCCGGTATACCCGAGGGTCGGGTTTCATATCTTGATGGCCCGACCCACTACCCGCAGGTACTTGGTATATACCCGATGGCCCGAGGCCCAACTGGCCTTAGGCCTTTGTTTCAATGGTATGCCCGTATAATCCCCAAGTCACCTTTTCATATTGCTCCTTTCCTTCTATCCCGTACCACCTCATGATTTGTCTCCCCCATCCTATTTGAATCTCATCCATTGACCACCTATCTACCCCCCCCCTAAAGAAAAAAAGAAAAAATCAAAATGTCATTTGGATTGGATTGGAGAACTTTAAGTTCAAATGCTCTAAAAAAAGACTTACTGATTAATGATTGAAGGATGGATTGAGCTTTGAGGGAGATTGAATCACAACTTGGAGGAAAAAATGCAAGTGGGATTTGATTTCAATCAGAGGTGAAATTGGGGGGCTGCAAAAACTTCATCCAATTGGGGGGATTTTTTTTTTTTGGGATGTGGCACAGTAATATGGCAAAAACCAAGAGGAAAAACCCCCCTGAAAAAAATAGGCAGAAGCTGAAACAATAAGTTTTGGGCAAAGAAAACTTGGCCCCAAACCCTCTGGTGCTATTTTGCAAAATACCCAACATACCCAAGGTCACAAGTGTGTTGGCTCAACTCCCAACCCAGGTTTTTCCCAACCCATACCCAATGCCCTTGGGCAAACCCAATTCCCAACCCAACCAGGTTGAAAATTGTGTATTGCTCAAGTTGCTCAAGTTCAAGTAATTGGGGTCCAGCCCTACTTGGGACTGGGTTGAGGAAATTCTTGGAACTGGTCCAGGCTAGTGGAATGCCTGGACCTTGGTTTGACCATAGCAATGAAAAGTTTAAGATGAGAAGCAAGGTTATTTGTAGAAGGAAGGAGTATGGTAGGCTACTGAAGAGCCAAATGAGAAGTGCTGATAAGGCTACAAAGAGCCAAGGGAAAAGGGAAAATACTGGTATAGTCAAGTGGAACTGATTGGAAGGCGAAGAAGGGACACTCCGGTTTAGTTGTCTGGTAATCAGATGGGTTTCATTCCTGGTCCAAGGGAAGGACCAGTATTTATGGACAACTAGAGAATCCCAAAGGGGGCCTAAGGTAGTAGGGTTAAGACAACTAGAGAGCCCCCAGAGGGGGCATGAGTCAGGAACAATAGGATGATGAAAGCAGTAAGATAGAAATAAAGCTGACTAAATTTGTTAGTTACAGAATATGAACATCAAAAAGACAACACACCACCTTAACTGACAAATTTAGGAACCAATTTACAACCAGCAACCATTCCAGAGATTCATGAGAAATGAGAGGAGAATATGAGAATTGAGGAATATATGAAAAGACACCACCTTGTCATTATATGGGATGGGCAATGATAGCCTATTTTAAGAGGAGCAACAAGGACCTCAGGCATAGTTGCCTAGCATTATATGGGGGAGAATGATATGATGATGATGATGATGATGATGATGATGATGATGATGATGATGATGATGATGATGACAATGATGATGATGATGATGATGATGATGATGATGATGATGATGATGATGATGATGATGATGATGATGATGATGATGATGATGATGATGATGATGATGATGATGATGATGATGATGATGATGATGATGATGATGATGATGATGATGATGATGATGATGATGATGATGATGATGATGATGATGATGATGATGATGATGATGATGATGATGATGATGATGATGATGATGATGATGATGATGATGATGATGATGATGATGATGATGATGATGATGATGATGATGATGATGATGATGATGATGATGATGATGATGATGACAATGATGATGATGATGATGATGATGATGATGATGATGATGAGGGTAATGGTAAAGCTTAATGGGGGGAATGATATGATGATGATGATGAGGGTAATGGTATATCTTAATGGGGAAGAATGATATGATGATGATGGTGATGATGATGGTGATGGTAATGGTAATGACAATGGTAATGGTGATGCTAATGGAAATGGTGATGATGATAGAGATGAAGTTGGAATGGAGTGGTTACAGTTACTTGATGATGGTGGGTGATGACAGCATTGAATTGTAATGAATGTGGTGATGGTAATGAGAGAGGGTGGAAGAAGATATTATTGAAAAAAAGGAAGGATTCCAACACACCAGCCTGTTCAATACTAGATGATAAGGAATATAGATATGTTTCTGAAGTTGAATTGAATGTTATTGATGTGGTTGATGGATGGAATGATGATTGAATCAGATTGATGATGGGTGTATTGATGCTAGAGATGGAGAAAGTATAGAAGTATTCGGTGAAGCGGATGAGATGGATGGGAGCAAGCGAGTGGGGATGTAGCATGAGGATTGGAGCAAGCAAGTAGTGATGTAGCATGAGGAGTGGATGAGATGAAGCGAGGAGAGATGTAGCAGGCGGAGCAATGGGAGAATGGCAAGGGTGAAAGGACAGGCCAAATGAATGGACCACCCCTCATAGAATTAGGTGGTGATGTAGCAGGTGAAGCCAATGAGATAGAGGAGATAAAGCAATGGTAGTTGAGGTAGCGGGTGGAGCAGGTGAGATGGAGGAGGTGTAGCAAGTGAGTGGGGATGAGAAGCGACCAAGCAAGATTGCACAAGAGTGCGGATGAGGTGGAGATGGGCAGCAGCTAAGGTTGAAAAGGCAAGGTTCAAAAGAAATTGGGGTTTCTGCCAAGGTTGCAAACATACATGTGAGAAAGTTGGCGGAAGGGGAGGACACAACGGATGAGAAGTAGCCACTATGTTGCAAGCAAGGCAGTGATGAGTAGGAACCAAGGTTGCAAGCAAGGGTAAAGAGGTGGAAGAGATGAGATGGCAAGGCTAAGGTGGAGCAACCCAGGAGAGGAGCACAAACAATGTTGCAAGCAATGAGGTTAGGGAGTGGATTTAGCCAATGAGAGGAGGTTTTGCATTGGATGATGATGATAGGGATGGAGAAATGGTTGATGATGGTGGAGATGAGTAGCAATTGAATGAGGTTGGGAGATGATTAGCGATTGAAAAAGGTTGAAAATTTGAGGCAATAGGTGTTGATGAATGATGAAGATTGGGGGAATGGTAAACCAGATCTTGGGCATCCTTTTGAAAAAGTGACAATGGCTGGGTGGACTTGCTGGATGAAAGGAGTGAAAGATTGGTTGAGTTGGGAAGGACGTCATCGCTGGCACTCAGACTCAAGAAGAGGAAGAAGGGGACCATCCAGGCGCAGAGTGTGAAAAAGGGGCAATGTTGATGAATTTCAGCTGATCCAAAGGACAAGAGGGTGGCAATCCACTGGGCCATAGCGGAAGATGATGATGGTTGTGAGCTTGGTCTTGATTGAGGTGAGTGAGCCAAGCATCTGGAAGAAAGGAAAGGAGAGCAAAAAGGGATGAAGAAGAAGGAACAAGGGATGATGGGAGGAGGATTAGATTGATGAAGGAGAGGCAAGGATGATTTGAGATGAGCCTTCTGGCCAAGGGTATTGATTGAGTATGGGACATCTGAGTATTGAGAGGGACTTCAAAGATTTGGTTGAGTGTATTGGCAGAGGTAGAGCATAGAAAGGTACCGGTGGACAATTTAAAATGAGATCTTTGAATTGTTCAGATGATTAGTGGAATCAAAACAACTGATTGAAGGGTTCAATTGAGATTGGGATTGGAGGGGAGCATTAAATCTAGGGGAAGAGGAGTATAAGAGATGATAATGAGGAGCTGAAGTGGGGAGCGGAAGCAATAGATTGTGATGGAAGGGAGCAAAGCAGAGGGTTGTGATGAAAATGCAGAGGACAGAGGGATTTGTGGAGGATGAAGCATGAGCAAGAGAAGGAAGATCATGTAGTAGGAGGAAAGTTTGAAGCAAGCAAGATTGCAAGATGAGTGCAAACCAGGTTTCAACAAGAGGAGAGAGCAAAGTTGCTAGATGAGGAGCAAGAGGGATAAGGAAGGTAGTTGAGGGAGCAATAAGGAGAAGCTGGAGCAGATGAGTTGGAGAAGTATGATGTTGAATACTGCCCTCCTGAGTGGAGCTAGCCGTCAATTGGATGGAGGGTGATTGAGAACACTGAGACAGACCGCAATCAAGTGGAGGGAGACTTGATGGGAAGAGTCATAGATGAGTTGATGCTCCGGTATTTGGGTTGATAGAGGATGAGATCATCCAAGAAAAAGGGGGCCTTGCTGGCACCGGCCCAGCCCTGAGGATGGCAGTAACAATTATGATAGATGGGTAGGAGATGATGGTAAGTGGAGAGAGGAGGCCAAGGATATATTGAAGGGGCAGATCCAGCTAAGATCAGAGCCTGGGATGAAAATGAGGATCATGGGGATTTTAGGCCTTAGATGGCACCAATGAGGATGTCAAGGAGGATGGTACCAGGGATCAAGAGGTTATTTGAGAGATGGAAAAAGGATGGTTGCTCATGGTGATTGGGAATTTGGAGCGATATGAGTAAATTGGTGAGGTTTGAGCAGGGATGAGGATGGCTAGTGAAGATGAAAGTTGGGTGATGTTGTGCAATGGGCCATGGATGATCAGAGGATGAGTTGATGAGAGAAAGAGTAGGAGGGGGAGGATGGATTGGTCAAGATGATAATGGTAATTAAACCAGTTGGAACAATGAAGTTTTCCGGTTAGCTCAGTTGGTAGAGCATTTGGCTTTTAACGGTGAAACTTTTAAGATGAGAAGCAAGGTTATTTGTAGAAGGAAGGAGTATGGTAGGCTACTGAAGAGCCAAATGAGAAGAGCTGATAAGGCTACAAAGAGCCAAGGGAAAAGGGAAAATACTTGTATAGTCAAGTGGAACTGATTGGAAGGGGAGGAAGGGACACTCCGGTTTAGTTGTCTGGTAATCAGATGGGTTTCATTCCTGGTCCAAGGGAAGGACCAGTATTTATGGACAACTAGAGAATCTCAAAGGGGGCCTAAGGTAGTAGGGTTAAGAAAACCAGAGAGCCCCCAGAGGGGGCATGAGTCAGGAACAATAGGATGATGAAAGCAGTAAGATAGAAATAAAGCTGACTAAATTTGTTAGTTACAGAATATGAACATCAAAAAGGCAACAAGCAACTAAACCTTAAAACTATGACACAGGTTGAAATTTTTTGTTACAAGCATTCTTGAAAAAACCAAACCCTCAAAATCTTGTGCAACCTGTGACAGCCATGTGGAGAGAAAAAATTGTAACAGTGGCACACAAAGAAAAATATGATGAGACTGGGGTGGAGCTGTTGTAACATGCTGCTCCAAGGCTCTAATAGTCTGTAGTTTTCAAACCAACTGATCATCTTTGTACAGTGGGTTCACAAAAAGAATTTTACTGATGGAAATAAACCAGCGGTTTTTTTGTCATTGACTTGATTCAAAATAATAAATTTCCCTGTCTAAATTCACACCAAAAGAATTAATAAATCCATCCCTTTTTTCAAAAAGACAAAATTTTAGAAATCTTTTGCCAGAATCATGCCTCTTTTAAAGAAAAGCAAGGCTCAAGTAATTTTTTCCATGAATTCAAAACTTCTGCTTATTTTCCCACCCCAGGAACGCATGCAAAACTTAAAAAGATGTTTCAATCCAAGAAATTGATGAATATAGACAATTAAGGTTTGTCACAGCTTTTTGTCAGCTAATGATCTTTGCCCAAACAGCCATCAACTGCTTGGCATGCGTTGGGGTGGTTATTTATAGGCACAAATGCAAGAAGGCTCAGTAGTGGGAGAATGTGGGATCTGCAGCACACTAGGAAAGTCAAGCTGAGATTGGTGTATTTCCTACTCCAGCAGAGTTAGACAAGGGCTCAAAAGTTGGGTGGATGCAGGATCCAAAGCACAATAGAAAGGCTGAGCCAGAGTTTTTCCTCTTGCAGTGAATAAAAGGTGTGGTCGATAAGCAGTCATGTTTGGAAGCAATTGATTTAGGATTTTATTTGCATAAATGCAGAAGCAAGTTATTGGAGAAATCAAGTATTTACCCAAGGGTTGACTATGGGGTATGCAGTGGGGGTTAAGGAAGGGTATGTAATTATTGGGAAAATAGAATAAAAAAGTCAAGAATGCAGCATGTGCGTTGAAGGGGATCCACAAGGAATATTTTTGGGGATCTTTTGTTATGCAGTATGCAGGATAAAAGGGGATCCACTAAAAAAGATTGTTGGGGATCTGATTTTAGTAACTCATATCATAGCGGATCAACTTTTAGGGCTATTGGAGATTGCAGTTAAAGCCACAACTAATGCTTGCAGACAGATTGCCTAAGCAGATAATAACTTATGGTGATTGGGATCATTGTGGGAAGCATGGGAAGGCGGTGCAGAGGAAGAATTTCTTTGGTTCCATTTCTTTGTTTCAGATATAAATTTTTGGGTTGTATATATAAGATGTCGTCCTTTCTAGAATGTTGGGAGAGGAGGCTATCATATAATGGGTATTTGAGGGGATTAAAATATTTTATTTTAATAGAGAAGTATCTATGAGTATTAACAGGGAATATTACAGTGCAGAGCTTGTTTCAGAGTTGTTCCTTATCTGTTCAATTTATTTCATTGAGGAGTAAATTTTAGAGGGGTCTGAAGGGTGTAGAGTCATAACCCAAACAACAAAGAGAAAATTAAGGGATTTTCCTCTAGATGTTGAGGATTGTGGTTATTTTCTTTTTGGAGGCAGGTTTTCTAAGATAAATCAGATTAGGTTGTGTATTTTATCAAATAGAATTGATTCAAATCCTGTAACAGAGCATGATTGTTGTGGATAGCATTAGCGGCACACTTTCTTGCACCACAAATTGGGATTCTGGAAAGGAAGTTCTCTATTTTTGCTAAAATACCTGGTTTTTATTTTTGAGATCTTTTTATGATTTTTGACTTTTTTTGTTTAAAATATTGATTATAATTGGAAATTTGATTAATAATTGATTGAGCGCTTCCCACTCATAGGTTGGTGGTGGAAAATTCTGGTTTCCCCCCACCTCTACATCATAATTCAAGCATGATAGCTCCACCTCCAAGAGCAACCACTGGCGGCCGCTCAACATTTGAGGGGCCAAGAAAAAATAGAAAGGGGAGCAGAGAAAAGATATTCCCAAGGGATTATCCCATGGCTGGTTTTTGTCCTAGGGACATTCATCAATTTTTGTAAAGTTTTTAGAATGCGGTGGAAATCAAAGGGGCTACAAATAAAGAACAGGTCCAACAGATTGTTAACGTCATGCCCAACAAAGAGGACTTTCAGGATTTCAAAGACATGGAGGGTTACCAGGAGCAGGACTTGGTTAAGCTGTGGAGGTAAATGGTGGAGAAATGGGGGACCCAATAACAGAGGTTTAGGGAGATTGATCTGGAAGAGCTTGCAGAAGATACTTCAAAGCAGGGGGAGTGACCTCTTTCACACAGTGGTATGTGACACCATAAAATCTTTAAATGTACCATTCTTTCAGCCAGTCTCATAGATTCTTGACTAGACCTTGCCTTTCAGTGGGTTTGCAGTTGCGCAAGGTGAAACAGTAGAATGGTTAACCCTTTTGCGGGTTCAATTTTTTATCAGTAGAAGTTTTGAGAGTGACTTGTTCCTATGAATATTTTTGGGTTTTCTGCTTGTCAACAGCAAGACTCCCAAGTCTTGGTGGCTACTTATGGCATTCAGGAGTGTTTCTGAATATTGCTCCATGTTTGCGGAGGAATGGGTTAGTGCCACAAGCCATGAACACTTTGGGAAAAAGTGCCCTTAAACCCAGGGGTACTGTCACATGGTGGTGGTGAAACAATAGAAATTGCAAATGGACTGGTCTTTCAGCCAGTTGCATAGCCTTTTGGTTAGGCCTTGCCTCTCAGTTGGTTTGCAGTTGTGCAAGTTGCAACATCTGTAAAACTTCATGGTAATTAAGACTAAGCCTGCCAAAGCCTCTTCCCCAGAAAATAAAAATTCCCAACTCTGAATCCAGGGATTCAAACAGGTTCTGGGAACAAAATTGTCAGCCAAGCAACAATTAGATAGTTCCAAATGTCTGCACAACTCATATGTCTTGTTGGCATAGTGGTTAAGTACTAGGCTCATCTTCCATTATCTGAAACCAAGGTCACTGATTCAACCCACCATAGAGAAAAGAATGATTAATTCCAGGAGTTTTAGAATTATATAATAAATTTTGATCATATTTTATAATATTTTTATAAGTATGTTTCTATGAGTATTGATTATGGAATTAAAACCTTGATAATGTATATTATCAAGATTGGGATCCAATTTAACTTTAAATTAAGTTATGAGGACTCAGATGCTTCCCAATTAGCAATATAGAACTCCCCAATATGTTCCATTCCTTTGGGAACATGTTATAGTAATTACTTAAAGCCATACTTTCTATTCTGTATCAAAAAATTGCATTATTTTAATCTTATCCCTTTTTGGGATGTAATTATAATTTAATATACTTCACTGAGACTTGAAAGCTTCCACTTAGAGTACTCTGAGCTCAGTTGTAAAGTATAGACCATGTAATATCATTGCCAAGAATATACATACCTTATATGTACAATATCTGCCAAGTTATTAGGAATTAAGAAGTAGCTATAGAGGTTAAATCCCTGAAAAACACCTCCTCACCAACTGGAAAATTCACCACACATCTAACAATTATTGTATGATAAATCTGTAAAAAACTCTACCTTGGACATTTTTATGTGAGGGAGGCATTTCTCTATGAACCACTGAAAGGAAGGATCTACATCAAAACTCCCTCAGGCTGCAAAAGAACTACCCCCTTCCTCAAACTTAAAAAATCCCTCTAGTCTGAAACAAGATCCAGCTAATTGGTACAACACTCTCACTAACTGGCTCAAAGGATATGTTCCATCCAAATTGAATCCCTGCCTCTAAATTCACCAAGAATCCAAGTCCATTCTCTTCTTCCATGTAGACAGAATTTTTTTAACCAGAAGAACCCAAGAATTTGAAGCCCTTTTTCTAAAATATTTTCCAAATTGCTCAGCTCACAGTCCAGACAAACTCTTGGGGATTGACCTGACTATCTCAGAACTCAACATGTCTCTCTCTCAAAAGAAACTCATCAAAAATGACTCCAAATTCTTGGACTCTCATACTTTAAACCTTTCATAACTCCTCTTACCCCAAGCATCCAACTTCTAAGGGAAACTGAGGAAGGAATAGAAAATTTAAAAAGGCTCAAGATAGGCTAAAGAAACTATAATAAAATTCTAGACTACCTCTCCTGAAGAACACAACCAGGTATATCCCCAGAAGTGTCCATACTATCATAGTTAAGAAAAAATACAGGTATAAATCACTGGAAAGAAGTTCTTCACTGCTGGAAATACCTGGCTGGAACCACCTCAGAATTCCTCTCTATTTCTCCTTCTTCCTTCTCTTCTTCCTCTAGAATCAAACATTTCAGTGATGCTACCTGGGCCAAAAATCTTCATTCAAGAAAGTCAAGGAGTGGATTACTTTTTTTCCTTGATTTCCCCATCTCCTGGAATAGCTGCAAACAGAAAAAAATAAAAATTTCATCCAAAGAAGCCAGATTCAACTCCCTTGCCAAATTCAACAAAGAAACACTATGGATATCAGAGCTAATCCAGGAACTTTTTCCTACTCATTGACTCACTCCCATCTTCAATTTTGATAATAAAGGACTGGCTGAAAAAATCAAACAATTTGGCTCAAACTTCAAGACCAAACACCTAGACATGAAAATTAAATATCTCAGAGATCTATATGAAAACAAGAAACTAGAAGTTCAATGGAGTCCCTCCAAATAAATGGCTGCTGATGCTCTGACCAAGGCCTGCAGCTTACCTTCCCTCAACAGACTCAAAAGTAGGCTCTTCATGTCAAGGCATGGAGGTTGTTGAAATTTCATTAGCCATTAAAAAATCAAATTGTGGTCAATTTTAGGTAGTCACTCTCCATTGGCTACATTGCATCCACAATTAGTTATCCCAATTGGGAAAACTCACCGCAGTAAAATTTCATTGCCTCCAACTCAGCCGCTGGCTGGGATTTGTCCCAATCAGGATGACTCCCTGTAGTTTTCCTGGAAAAATTACCACACAACTACACAGAGAGCTATGGTCTCTAAAGCGCATTTGGGTGCTGACCCAAGTTTTTTAAAAAAATTGCTAAAGTGCGTGTGGTGGCTAGCAAAGTCATCTTGGCGCCTGGAAAAGCCTTCTTGGCGCCAGGCCAAATTGGTCTGGCGCCTTTCCAAGTTTGTCTTGGAACCAATCAAAGTTCATTGCCTTGCCATTTTTTTGTGGCTCCTCTAAAGCCCCATATATGGCAAAGGTATTTCAGCTTCTAAAGATGGGCTCATAAATTTCTCAATATTCTTTTATATTCATCATTCTCCTTCCTATCAAATAATTAACAATGAAAGCCAAAATGCTGAAGGAAATGTTGATGGAAATCATCATCTACCTCTCCTCTTTCATGATGATATTTTTTGGGCCAAGCCAATTTGTTGGGGCTGATGACACCAGCTCACTAAGTGCCCCCAAGGAATTTGCGCCAGCATTTGCATCAAATATTTTCTCTTTCATTTTTGAATAAATAGTACCTTGATTAGCTGATTTACAAATGGATCTCCTTCAGCAACCGTTGTAACAACAAATTGATTGCACATCTTATTCACCAACCACTTTGTTCCTCAAGAATGGTTTGTTCCTTGGTCATCCAACTCCCCCTCCCCCCCAAAATAAATAAATAAATAAATAAATATGAGTATGAATACGTATGTACCAGAATAAGAAACAGAGAGAAAAAAAACTTACATTTTCAAGTGATAAAATTGTGGATGAAAATGGAACCAATGGATTGAAGATTGGGAGGAGAGCAGCTGGTTGTTCAACCAAAACCAGCTCTGATTGGCGCCAAGGGGAGCTTGGTCAGGTGCCAAGTTTTTACCCCCGCAAGCCCAAAAATATCAAGCCCTCTGGGCGCCTGTCCAAGTCCTTCTGGGCGCACACCAAGTAAAACTTGGACAGGTGCCCAGACACGCTTTACAGACCATATATCTGACCTGAAAAACTCCCTTCTTTCCTCAAAAAACCATCTCAGACAAAAAAACTCATCAATCAACAAAACAAGCAAGGATCAAGACCACCTAAAAAAAACAACAATCACCAAGATCTCAGACCTATCTTTCAACTTGCAAGACCAATCAAACAACAAACAAGGCATTGAGCACCCTCCAAAATCAAAATACCCATAAAAAAACCAACCTCTCCAACAGCAAAGAATAAGACTGCTGATCAAGAAAACCATAGAACATCCTCCAAATTTCCCATCAAAAAGCAACCAAACAATGAACTTGCCTCTTTGATACCTCAAAAGAAGAACACAAGTCAGAAAATCAGTCAAAAAATCAAGAACAGGAGTTGAAAACCCAAGGGACTAGAATCTAGACAAACAAAGGCCATCAGCCTTCACCTATGTCATAGAGCAGTATGCAAATAGACCATGACTTGTTTTCAAGAACCCCACCAAGTCCAGTCAGAATATGTTCATTTCATTTCTTGCTGTTCCTTCACCAAAAGGCAGAGATACATCTTACTGAAATAATCTCAAACTAATCTTCTGTCTCATTCATCATCATAATTGTGCTAAAAAAACATTCCCAATCAGTCCAGTTGCTGGTTTTATAAAAAGAGTAATAAATTCAGATCCTTGTGTCAAGAGCCCTTTGATCCAACCATATGTAGCATCAATAGATTCCAAGGTAAGAAAAATAAAGTGAATAGGAAGTCAGTTGCCCGGGCTCATAACCTCCTGTGACTTAGAGAGGTAAAAATAATAACATAAATTTACCCCAAGGATCAAGAAGTTTACACTCTATGTATATATACAAAAAAGTAACTATGTGTTTATGTGTATGAAATTTATGGATCATGGCAGGAAATTATATTTTTTTCTTAAAAAAATATTCTGCTAGTTCCATCATTGCATAATACATATTCCTTAAATAGAGAGCCTAGGATATTGACTGGGACCTGCAGGGGATTCCGGGAGATAGTTCAGGAGGTGGAAATGGTAGATCAAGGGGTAGAAGTTTGATTTTGCTGAGGTTTGAGAGTTGCAGAGGGGACTGAGTATAGAGGGTCAAGTTGTGGTAATGAAACAGTGGACAACAGATATGTGCATATAAGTAAAAAGGAATATGGAAGGAAGGGAATAGAGAAGAGGGTTTTTGGTCAGTACTGTATTTTTTATTCAAGGAGGTCCATTGAAGGGAGGAGAAAATATTCCATTGATCCTCTAAAGAATCACAGGAACTTCAACATCCAAGGGTGACAAAAGATAAATCAACTAGTTGTGGAGGTTATCAACAAGCCTTTATTTTTTTTGGGAACTTGTCCATTTTTCTTCCAAAAACCCATTTACCATCCTTACTGAGAAAATTAATGATCTGGGGAGGGTATAATAGATCTTCTGCAATAAATAATTGGTTCATGGCCCAGCTGACTTCATCAACCTGACCAGAATACTTCACTACATTGGGAAAATTACATACTTGCACCATGCAAAAGGGTTTACTCTTTGAATCAGGGAGCATATACACTAGTATAGGTACAATAAACTGGCACAGATGCCGTTTGTCTAAAGCCCTTCCCCCCTGAAATAGACTTCAGCTTGTTTCCAACATCAACCTCTTGACTCAGGGTGTTTACCAGGCTGGGAAGCCCACAGGATAGCCCATACCCAAAAGGTTTTAGGTTTTTTTGGCCTTCCCCTCTGGGAAAAAATTGGATTTTGAGGAAGCCCAGCGGGCTTTGACGTTTGGGGTTGGTACAGAGATGGGGATTTGGGCTGCTTTTGGGGCACCCAATTAGATATGGGGAGGAGATTCAAGTATGTTTTTGAAAAATAAAGAAAGAAAAATATATCTGTATCACCAAGGGAAAAATGGAGGCACATGATAGCGTGTGCCTGCCCGTAATCTTGGTGTTACTGAAAGAAATAACTCTGGTGTAACTGGAGTTGAAGAAAACCATATCTCCAAAATAAAAAATATGTAACTCTTTTCTAATCAACAGCAAATTCAGTTCTAATTCTAATGCAATGCACATGCATCCCAGGTTTCACCAAGAATGTTAGCTTGAAATTTCAAGGAAATTAAATTAAAACTATTCACAAGGAAGATGATGAAAAATTAAGCATAATTATGAAAGGAAATAATTTTTCTCACACATCAAACTCTTTATTTCATGCATTTTGACGTTGTTGCGCAGTTTCACCCCTTTGATATTTCACACAAAAATACTTTATTTCACGCAAGTTTCAAGAATTCATTTTTTTGAAAGTCTGACTCTGGATCCCTGTATTAGGGGCTCTGAAACCCTTAAAAATATTTTTGGTAATTTTTTAGGCATTAAAACCCCTTCAAAAATGCAATCAAAAAATGAAAAATTCTGGAAAAACAAATTTTTGTATGGGTTTTTGAATTCTTATTTTGGCTGTTTTGATTTTTTTTTTTTTGGTTATTGAAGATTTAATAAACCTTAACCAAAATTCAAAGATATTTTGAATATTTTATTCTTATTTTTTGGATGTGTCCTTTCACCTTAAAAAATTCCTTCAATAAACAAAAAAATTCCAAAAAACTAAATTTTCCTTTGGAAATTTGAATCCTATTATTTTCCTTTATATTTAATGTTTTTGGGTGATTCCAGCTAACTAAAATTTGAAAAAAAAGTTAAGGAGAATTCAAATATTTTCTTCAGATCTCTGGGATGTTTTGTTTTACCTTAGAAAATTCCTTTAAAAAAGCAAAGAATTTAAAGCATTCAATTTTCTCATTGGACTTTTGGATCCTTATCTTTCCCATTTTGACTAATTTCTTTTGGTTTTTCAATCTTTGAGAATTGTAAGAACACTATTAAAGCTCTTTTTGGAGTTTTTCTAAGAATTTTTTGATTTCATTTTTGAACTTTAAAAATTCCATCAAAAAAACAAAGCAATTTGAAAAATTCACTTTTCTCACTGGATTTTTGAATCCTTTTGTTGGCCTTTATAATTGATTTTTTTTGGTGATTCAAGATTTCAGGATGTTAAAAAAAACAGTTCATTAATAATTTTTAAAGATCTTCTGCATTCTTGCATACACCTTAAAACCTCATTCAAAAAATTAAAAATAAAGAACAAATATGGATAAAAATGTTAAAATTTATTGAACTATCATTGGTTTTATTTTTCTGCTTTATTTTTGTGGAGGAAATAAAACCTCATTACCAAGATAAAAAATTCCCTGAAGAATGGTTTTCCAAGATTTGGAATTCTTTGTCACAAAAATTTTCCAAAGTGGATCTAACCTGGGAGCTGGCCAATAATCAGACTTGAACTTGAACAAGACTATATGTTTGTATTCTTCTAAAAGAATGAAGAAAATAGGAGAATTGTTGCAATTTAGAGTGGGAGGAGAATTCAGAGGAATGTAAGTGCAAGGAATTAAAGAATAAAAAAGAACAACTGGGCACTTATATGTTTCAGCCAGAAGGAAACCATGGAATGGAAATTTCATCCACATATTTATGGGAGCTGGGCCATAAAGGTGGTTCATTTCCCCTCTTTTTTCTTGGAAATTTCAACCCCAGATATCATGCAGTGATTTTGTGTAGTTGAAGATTGGTTTTGAATCAAACTCTTTCACCATTTATTTCCTGACTTCAATCCAGTCTTCTGAGTTCCTCCCTAACAAAATGGCTTATATTCTAAATCCACAGTTCCCATGCCCTATAACATCTTGAGTGTGTGAGATATGTGGAATGAACATTTTTTGGGAAATGAAATCTTTGTATTGGAAATAAAACAAAAAAATCAGAATTTTTTATAACAGAAAATATTTAATAAAGATAAAGCTCACCTCTTCAATTGATACTTGGTCAAAGATTCCAGAAGAAGAATAAGCCACTTTCTCACTGATTGTTGATGCTGCTAATACCTTCCTCCTAGGAGGGTGGTAAGGAGAATTTTTATCTTCATTTGACACCTTTATTTTCTTGATTCTTTTCCCCACATTGTATTCAGGAGAATAAACTTGCTTATTCAAAATGGTTCCAGACCTCTGATCAACATTTGAATGAAAAGATTAATGAAAAATAATATCCAACAAATTAGCCAAAAATAAAAGGAAATGAAATCTCACCATCTTGATCACATCCACATCTGGACGCTCTTCATATGCTGAATCTTCTCCTTCATCCAAATCTGGCACCTCATCAGCTTCTGAATATTGCTCTTTGGTACAAAATTCAGTATATTTTAAAATAATGACAAGGACTCATTACAAAAACAACCCATTGCCGAAAAAATGAGCATAGTTATAAAATGACCTCTTCCTCTTATTTCTCCTTCTTTTTTCCCTTCTCCTTCCCTTGGATGGCCTTGCACCTTCTTGAGGATTGAGAGATCTTCTTGAACATATTGGCTGCTTCTTTGGGTCTTTGTCTAAAGTTTGATCTTTGAGTGGAATTTGGCTCTTCAATCAGGGTAAGTTGATATCTGCCACTGTACAGCTTCATGCTTTCACACAGATTATAGAGCTGTTCTCCAGGTGGAAACTTTCTGAATTCTTCAAAAAGTTTAATGAAATATTGGTTTCAATTACTGTCTTTGGTTGGAACTTCAATTTTTTCTTAATTTTCAGTTGATTCAGGTTTCACAGTTAACTGGAGAAAGTAAAATCAAAATCAATTAGGAAATCATTCATTTGAACTTGAATATCAAAATAAAAACTAGAGAAAAACATACTGAGATGGGTGCTTTGACATGCCATTGAGGATGAAAATCATCAATTTGGAAGAGTTCACCCTTTCTGATGACCAATTTAACCTTTTGAACACATGGTATAAAAGTGTAAGAAGAGTAATCAGAGTTGTTGCAATTGGTGGAGGAATCTTAATATGATGAACTGAATCAATTATTTTGAGGGCAAAGTGGCTGATCTTTTGAGAAAGATGATTCACACAGTGAGTCAAACCAATGATATGCTTGAATTTTTGCTGAGAGGCTTCAATGGCTATCTCACAGGTTTGGATGGTGATGGAACTGTAAATTCTTTGAAATGAATTATAGAAATAGCCAATAGAAGAATAGATGAATCTTTTGATTTAGGAGTGAGAAACTTCTATTCATGATGTACTTGTTTTTTCAAAGTGAAAGTAGTTGTTTTCCAAATCAGAGAAAAATTTTCTTTTTAGAGGAATCCAGTTCTCAAGAATGTATTCAGAAGTGGGAGGATTCCAGACCACAGAAGCTTTTGTGGAGTTTCTTGATAGCTTGATCCATCTTTTGAATAGACCAACAGATGCCATTGTTTCTGGAAAAGCTTCCATTAATCTTCAGATTTAAAGTGCTTCCTGTGATGAGTTTGAATATTCTTGAAAATTTGCCAGACACAGAGAATATGATGAGAGGAAGGTAAAACTGATTCAATTGAACTAATAAGTGCTTGTTACTTGTCTTTCACAATCACACTAGGTTCTTTATCTTCAAAGATTTCCTGAATTTTATTCAGGGCCAAATCATAATTCTGTTTTTTATGTTGAAATAAAAAACAAAGGGCAACTGAGAAGCTTCTAGCAGAATTGTTTACCCCAAGAATATGAAGAAGGGGAATCCCAAATTTATTAGTTTAATATGTACAGTCCTTCATAATGAGAGCAGGGAAAATTTTGAGAAGTTTCATGGAATCAGGGTGTGAAATGAACAATGAAGTAATTTGAACATCCATCTGGTTCATTTTGTAGTAAAAAGAAGAATTCTGGAGTTCCAATATGAGTGCTTCCACAGAAGTTTTGCCATAAAGGGCATTTTTTTGTATTTGGGATCTGCTTTCTTAAATTGTCGGAAGATTTGTATGGATAGGTGATGATGAGCTTTGGATAGGAGAGTTGAGAATTTTGAAAGGAGGAACACCAGCTTTGGATAAATATTCAACCACCTCCTTTTTCTCCCCTTGGATTCTTCTGTGGATTTTATGAGTGGAAGGATCAATGGAAGTTGGATGGTGGTGCTCTGGATGTATACCCTTCACCACCAAAACACCCAATATTTTTGAAAAATTCCCTGATAACCAGAAAGGACAATTGGCCTTTCTTGATTTTTTTTTTTAATTTGGCTTTATCTTTGCTCTGTTTATATTACCCAGATTTATCACATTGATAAGTTTAGACCTGATTCTTGGAATTTGATACTCTGGTACATATGTCATATTCATGGGACCTTCCCCATGATTGGATAGCCTCAAACAGCTCCTCATTTATATTATATGATAGCTCAGCAGGAGAGGACAGAGGGGTGGAAACAAAAGTTTGAGTATATGAAGAAGGAGCAAGAGGAGTTGAAGCACTAGTTTGATTAGATGAGATAATGGAGGATGGGCCTGGTGAAACAGTGGAAAAAGTTCTGAAAGGTGGGTTGATTTTTTCTTGAGCAATTGGAAAAAGAGATTTTCTTGTTTGGAAGTATCTAGATTGTTGAGTTGTATTGATGAGTGGTTGGTGGTGTGGTGTGGTGTGGTGTGGTGTGGTGTGGTGAGGTGTGGTGAGGTTTGGTGTGGTGTGGTGTGGTGTGGTGTGGTGTGGTGTGGTGTGGTGTGGTGTGGTGTGGTGTGGTGTGGTGTGGTGTGGTGTGGTGTGGTGTGGTGTGGTGTGGTGTGGTGTGGTGTGGTGTGGTGTGGTGTGGTGTGGTGTGGTGTGGTGTGGTGTGGTGTGGTGTGGTGTGGTGTGGTGTGGTGTGATGTGGTGTGGTGTGGTGTGGTGTGGTGTGCTGTGCTGTGCTGTGAGGTGGTAGTGGTGGGGGGCAATGGGAGGGTGGAACAGGTCAAGGGGGTTGTTCATAAGATAATATTGGAGCTCTCCAAGATGGGTGGTGGTCCCAGGAAAACATTTTCAGGCATATTGAAGATATGCATGTGAAGGGCTCACAGAAGAGTGAACTTTTGAATTTTTTTTGTTTTTGATAGAATTTTTTCACATCAAAAATGACATCCAAAAATTCTGAAAAAAATCTAAAAAAACTCTTGAATAGTTATTTTACAATTCTCAAAGCTTCAAAAATCAAAAAGAAATTAGTCAAAATGGCAAACATAAGGATCCAAAAGTCCAATGAGAAAATTGAATTTTCCAAATTGTTTGCTTTTTTAAAGGAATTTTTTAAGGTAAAATAATCCATCCAAAAAATCTAAAAAAAAAATATCTTAATCCTTCTTAACCCTTGGTTCAACTTTTTAATACCTTGAAATACCTAAAAAGATGAGATAAAAAAGAAAATAAAAATATTCAAATGTCCAAAGAGAAATTTGGTTTTTTTGATTTTTTGTGTTTTTTGAAGGAATTTTCTAAGGTGAAAGGATGCATCCAAAAAATATGAAAAAAATGTTTGAAAGCTCTTTGAATGTTGATTAAAACTGATGGAAGGTTAAATAATCAAAATAAAAACAATTAAAATAGCCAAAATAAGGATCCAAAACTCATGCAAAAATTTGTTTTTACAGAATTTTTTCATTTTTTGATTGCATTTTTGAAGGGATTCTAATTCATCCAAAATTATCAAAAATTTTTTTTAGGGTTTCAAGAACCCTTGATACGTGGCTGCGCATTAATAATTCAAAAAAAAATGAATCATTGAAACTTGTGTGAAATAAAGTATTTTTGCGTGAAATATCAAAGGGGAACAACCGGGAAACAACATCAAAATGCATGAAATAAAGGGTTGGATGCGTGAGAAAACTAATTCCCATTATGAAAACTGATCATTTTGGTTTTTCCAATAACTGGGCCTTACATTTCTTCTATTGTTCCAAAAAAAATTTAATCAGTTTTTGAATTTATGCTGTTCTTTGGATTCAATTAACAATTCCTCAATTGTAGCATTGACAAGACCAAATGGAGGTATCAATGGATTGCTTTGATTGAGACAGGAAGATTGCTTTGAAATTTTTAATTCAAAATCATTCAAGGAATCCATCATTTATCAAAATATCTTCCAGATGCAAAAATTCAGAAATTTATTTTCACTTTCTCACTTATTAACAACTTCACCAATCTTAAAGATTGTTGGCAGGAATAATCCAACAGAAAACTAAAATTATAAAACAAGCTAAATCTCAAAAAGTTTAATTCTTTTTCAATGCTTTTCAAACATCAATCCAAGTTGAGTTCAATCCCAGGCCTATTTGATATTTTTTCTGTTTTTTTTTTCTGCCAGCTCTTTTTTCATTTTTCTTTAAATAAAATGTATAAAATCAGTCATTGATCTCTTTAAATCCAGGCTTATGTTTGACAAGGCTTCATAAAACAAAAAATTATTCATAGTAGGGAAAAAGCTTCAATCAAACAAAGCAAAAAGACTGTTGGACTAAGATTTCATCCCAAAACCAACAATTGAATTTATTTGGAGTTTTTGTT
Source organism: Puccinia polysora (assembly GCA_025617555.3). NCBI lineage: Eukaryota > Fungi > Basidiomycota > Pucciniomycetes > Pucciniales > Pucciniaceae > Puccinia > Puccinia polysora. Next base: position 13,088,238 of record CM062634.1, on the reverse strand, counting down.
GGACAGGAAAAATCTTAGTTATTAGTAATGCTGATTGAAAATGGGGGGATCTTGAGAACTTAATTTTTCGAGTCAATTGACCCAAACAGATCAAGGACAAATTTTAAAATGAACGAATTGAACACCAATGAATGGTTAAGTTTTCAAAACAGCATGTATTCATTGGGAAAACCACCACCCAAAAAAGTCTCAGATGGGGGATTGTTCAATATAAATTTCTTTGGGATATTTTTTGGTTTAATGACTGCCACAGTCTTTTCAAATAATTTTTATTTAACTGAAGTATGATTTATTGGAAGAAAAAAAATTCAATAGAATTTAGAAGAAGGTTTTGGAGCCATGCATAAGGACACTGTGTTTATGCAATATGATATTTTTTCAATCCTAAATGCATATAGTTTCCCCCAGACCTTTGGGAAAAGGTCTGGGGGAAGTTTCTGTCTTAATTTTGAAACTTTTGTGGAATTAATAAACATTGGGAATCCTTTAAAACTTAAATTAAACGCTAAATCCCATATTTTCAACATGGATAACTCCATTGACTCTTTTTTGTAATTATATCTTGAAGGGGATGCAACTCAATTGCCACAATTTTAAATACCTCAAATCTTCTTCCCCCATTTTCCAAGAGAAAAACTTAAATTTTTCTTTCTTGATTATATCTACGTGTAAAAATGTTAAGACAAATTAAAAGAAAAGTGATAGGAGCATACTAAACCAACCAAATTTCACCCATAAAAACTTATAGAAAATTGATCATTTTGAATTAAACTGACCAAGGTTGTTTGAAGGGTAGCTTCCAGAAAATCTAAATAGTTGAAAAGTTGAAAATTCCATTTGAAAGATTTTGCAATACTGTAATCTAAAAACACCCTGTTAAAGATATTTGAAAATTTATTTGGTACAAAGCTGATGCTTTGGATTCAATGAAAAAAACCAACACCAGATTAAACTCCATCATGAAAATATACAAAACAACAAAATCTTTGGGGATTTCAGGAGGGAAGGTAAATAATCAAAGCTTTCAAACTATCCTAAAAAATTTATTTTCTACAAGGGTGATGTCAATTAATGGCTACACGGCTACACCTGAGCTTTACAGACCCCACACAATTTGAGTGTGGTTGGGCTGTACTCCACACAACACCGCACTCCTGTGTGGTGGCCGCAAAACTACATTTTAGCCATGTAGAGCCCCACATGGCTCAAATGTAGTTGTGTAGCCCTGCCACAAGGCTACAAGTCTGGTGGGAAAAAAAAATAAAGGGTATAAAATAAACCAAAATAAACTAAATAAAAAAAAAACAGAAACCAACCAAAAGATCAAAAAAAGTTAATTTTTTGGTTAAAAAAACAAAAAAATAAGAAATAAAATAAAAATAAATAAAAATAAATAAAAATAAATAAATAAAAATAAAATAAAAACAATAAAAACTGAAGACAACCAACCAGTTGTCTTCAGATTCAAGTAAAAAATTCAAGTTCAGCTTGACTAGCCCTGAAGTAAAAGGGCCAAAAAATGCAAGAACTCTTTTGAACAGCCCTAAAGTAAAAGTGCCAAAAAAATACTAGTCTTTTAAAAATAAAATAATTATTTTGAACAGCCCCAAAGTAAAAACACCAAAAAAATATGATCAACTTGTGTTAAGCTGATCCCATCACAAGCTCAACAAAAGTGAAGCTTGTCATGGGATCAGCCCAACACAAGTTGAACTGAATTACCATTAAAATCTCATTCAAAACACTCATCGTAATGATTTTAACTCAAAAAACTCAACATCAAGATGTTCAAAATGGGATAAACCTCTATATTAATAGAATTACATATCAGCATTTTAGAGCCAACCCAAATGATTAAATTAATCTATAAGTTAGAATACAACTCAAGGGGATGTTTGAGGTGATCAACCCAACAAGCTGGTTTTTTAAAAATCATGGAACAGGGTCTGGAAAATATGGGGGGGGGATTGGAATCAAATCTCCCTTACGTACAAGCTGGCCCCAATGGTTATTGTTCACAAAGCAAATGAAAATAGGATCTGATTGTTCTTTTAAACCCATTTTCATAGGAGTAAAAGAATAAGATAATTTGAATGAGATGAAACATATTGGTCTTCCATAAGTATCAGCTATTATTTGACCCATGTCAAGCTTTGAAAGCCATTTCAAAGAGGGAATCTTTTCATTGATGTCATGGAAATCAAGCCTTTGTTCTATCTTTTCAAAATCTTTACTTCCTCCAAGGATCTTAGAATAGAACCCCTTATTTTTCCTCAATGTTTCAAGCATTTTTTTCCAAACTTTAAACCATCCATCCTCATCATACCCAAGTGATTTAGCAATGACTCTAAAACCACAATTTCCATCACCAACTTGGTCCCAAACCTCACCCAAGAACTTATGTAAGTTCCCAGGTATTTGATTGAGGTAATTTACTTCCTAAAATCAAAAATTAGTCATCCAATATTTTAATCTCATTAAAGGAATCACCACTCACCAAAGATGAGCTTCTGTTTGAATCCTCCATTTCTTATCTTTCATCCTTTGAAAAGGAATTGGATTCCAACAGCACCAAACCCAATTAACTTTCAGTCTTGTCCACTGAAATATGAAATTCAGATGAAAAGCTTGGCTTGGACTATAAAAATTTCTCAATGAGTTCATTAAACCAAGAAAATGAACCTTTCACAAAATAAAAGACTTACAATAATTTTTCTTTTCTTCTTTGGTGCCCTTCTACTTCTCTTTGCCCGCTTAATTTCCTTTTCAATGTGTTCAAATCAAGAAGTACCTCACCGGGTATCTGTCAATTTTGGAAGGCCTCTGCTTGATTGCAAGACTTTAGGTTCAAGTCTTGGCTTTTATTTATAATTGGCTGTCTCCTTCATCAAGTGCTTCAACAGCCCACATAATCATGATCAGTATGATTCAAGATCATTGAATTGAGATTCTCATTTAAATGAAAGTCTTTGAGCAGTTCATCAATATTGACCTTTAAAAATTCAAAAGGATGAAATATTATTCAAGTAGGAATCATAACTTTAGTCACGTGTGAATAATCATTTATTCAAGTAGGAATCATCATTCAAAAAGCATTTATCAAAAAGCATTAATCAAAAATAATTAATAACAAAGTGATTTGAACAATCCAACTTAAACCAACTTACAAAACGAGAACTGCAAGGTTTGTAATCCAACCTCCACTGGGTATGAACATTTTCAGGCACAATTAATCCTCTTGATTTTGGTAGGGCCCCTTTTTGGTGGAAACAGGGCAAAACCATAGTCATTGAGTATGAATTGGTGCACACTTCCGCATCATGGTTCCGCTTTAAACTCTCTAATGGATCCCCAACAAGTTTGATTGCTTGCAAAGACACCTTGTATCCAAATTTTAAAATTCCAGTAGGAAGAACTGTTCCAATCTTTATTCAAGAGTTGTAAAGCGCATCCTGAAACAATTTAATTTGATTGGAAACTGTGACCTCTAGTTTTTGCAAAACATCCAACATGTTTCCCAAGATTTTGAAAGTAATTGTTTGAGATTAGCATGGGCCACTTCAACCCAAGATGTTGTTTTATTTCCAAAGTCTGGGTTTTTGAAAGTCCAAGCAATTAAAAATGTCTCTTTTATAAGGAAGATATTATGATCCATAAACTCAAGTATATCCTCACAGTCTGCCAAAAAAACACTTTATACAATTCATAATGTAAGCAACTAAAAACTAGGAAGATTAACAGTAGAGGCAGTGATTTGGCACTTACTGTAAGTTCCGCATCATTGAACTCTGCCTCCTCCTTGATTTTAGAGGCCCCATACTTAGCCCCCAGAGAAAAAAAACTTGGCTACCCTTCAATGTCATTATTAAAGCGCACTTTAAAGTTTGCTTGTATGTTTTTAGACAAGTGCCATTGAGAGCAATGTCTTGTTGAATCAGGGAATGTTTTTTCTAGAGAACAGATCAAATCTTTTTCATGGTCCATCACAAATAATTTGGGGAGTCTCTCAGGATCATAATCCAACTCCTTTAGCAAATTTACAGACCAACTGTAGAACTAAAAAGTTTCTCTTGTTATAAAAACAAGAGCTTTTGTGAAATTTTTCTTGTTGGAATCAATTCCTACAACATGCAATAGGGGGATGTTGTGCTTATTTGTCTTATAAGTACAATCCATCTGTCACAAGGGCTGCTGACATGCAAGCAGGGCTTGGCACAGAGGGGTCCCTACCCACAGTAGGCTTGGGGGCAAGGTTACTGAAGGAGGCTAACAGGAGCAGAGGAGGATTGGGTTGAATGGTGCTGAATGACACTTGCTGGGAAAGATCTCCTAGTAAGAAGTATTAAACTGATTTCTTGGGGGAAGCATCAGGAAGAGGAAAGAGGAGGCTTATTAAATAGACAAGAGGTTGGAACTACAACAGAGGTACAAGTGATTGGGGCTCAGACTACACACATTATGTCATGGGAACAGTCTAAGTAACAGAGAGGGCTGATCAGGGATGCTACTACATTAGGTTAGGCTGCTTCTACATTGGGACAATGTTCCAGGTCTGAGCTGTCTAAGTTGGGAGAGTACAGTTGAAGGATGTACAGTGTACATGGGAGTCATGACACTATGTACTAAGTAGAGAGAGTATGTAATACAATCTGCAGGAGGATGTACATAAAGATTCCCAAAGGATAAACCACACAGAGGAGGTATGGGTTAGACAGAGAGATAACCCAAAGAGGTATGGGTTAGACAGAGAGGTAACCCAAAGAGGTATGGATTAGACAGAGAGGTAGAGTAGAGCCTGGGAGATTCAGTATGTGCAAGCCTATGGAGTCTATCTGTGTATAGTATGAGGTTAGACTATATGTAGATATGTACTGCATGAAGATCCTGAGGTATATAGTTACTGGAGACATATTGATGTAAGTCTCCTGAGCCCTGAGGTTGAAGTTCCTAAGAAAGTAGATCAGGCCTGAGGGTAAGACTGAGGTTAGACTGAGTTTGGTGTCAGTATGACACCATCATAGCTATATGATTGAATTGCTTGAAAAGATTTAATGAATCTGGGTAAGACAAGAATAGGGCCTCCAAGTGACCCTCTCCACTGAATTTTTCTTGATGAACCCAACCTGAATTATCAATTTGTTCAAAGAGGAAAACCATAACACTTTTTCCCTTCAGTTCTTCAAGCGCTACCTTACACTTAGTGTTATAGATTGTTTGGTCATCAACATATTTGCCACAATGGATATTGCTCAATTTTCTTTTGAGTTGAATTTTATTGAGGCCATCATTCATTCCTTTGTTTAAATTGTCTAAGGCTACCCCAGAGATTCTCCTCAGGTGAGGATGCACTGAGGGGTGTGGAGATGGTTCATTGTTATGTTGATCATTCTTGTAGCAGATTTGCCACAAGGGATCCTCCTTTGTGTAACTAGCACGGATTCCAAACTTGCACCCAACCTTCCTTGTGTGAGTTTGCCTTGACCATTTGATGAGAAATTTCCCAGAGTACAAACCATGTCTATCACAGGATAAATCCACATATTTATCATGCTTTGAGTTCAAAACTGTTAAAGCGTAACCATGCTTCATTGCCCATGCTTGACAATATGTTTGTGCCTCTTCCCTAGTAGGAAAATTTCTCACAGGAGGTGGGGCAAGCGGATCTATCATAGTTACATAATTATATTGATGGAATGCACTCCATCAGTTTCAATAAAATTAAATAGGGCAAAGAACAGTAACATAAAATGTTACTCACCACCAGAGATCATGTCCATTTGTGAAACATTTTGTTCCTGATTTGTCACCCTTGATGAGGATGCAATTGGGGCTTCCAAGGATTCATTACCCAAATCCTTCTTTTCCGCAGCTTCTTTCATTTCAGTAATGTGTTCCTGGAATGCAGCCATGTTAAAAGGAGGACTTTCCACTTTTCCCATAATGCAAAAAAAAATTCCATGCTACTTCAGTATTCAATCCAAATTTCAATTGAAAAACTATCAAGTTTGCTCACTTTCAAGTTGAGAAAGATAAATTTTGTGGGATTTTTTATTTGCAGTTTCCTATGGTGTCACTTTGATTTCACTTGATATCACTTTAATTTCACTTGATATCTGTCACGCCTTGCACTTAGGGATTATTGTCTTCATCACTTTGACATATCCTCTCCTCAGTACCATCTACCTCAGTCTATAAGCGTGACACAAATAAAGCACAACATCAATGGTGCAATCCGCTTACTTCCTCTGGCTTGCATTGACCTTCCAATCTCGGCAACCAACTCAGTATATACTTGCAAACTTTGCAGTTAACTCCATACCGGTCGGCCATCCATTACAAGATTCAATCTCCATCCCTGGCCCATCAACAGCCTTGGACTTTAATCTCCAGTCACGCACTTTTTGTTTGTACGCATCTACGTCTAATTAAGCCATCATTACTGTACAGTTTGCAATTGGACTAGTCCCTACCCTGCATACACTATTAATTCTCACTTGTATTACCTTCAACTTCATTTGCTCCTGTCTCAATTCATCATACATTTGTACACTCAGATTCTATTGTGTTGCACTTATGCCATGACCTTGGATATGATTGCACTATTGCTCTATTTCCTATCCCGTTCCTGTCACTCATTTGCCTCACCACCTTCAACTGAAGTTGGCTCCCCATCAGGTTGTATCTAGTCACTTTGGATTACCTTATAAGGGCTACCCTCTTGCCTGATGATTGTCTCCTCATTTAGTTAATTTCATACTTTCTTGCATTTTACTACAACCCAGTTATCACATTGGACTTGGGTTGAGTTTCCTCTTTGGAACACACTCCATTCCTCTCGCCGTTTGTCGAGTGGCATCACTAAGTTTGCACTTCGCAACTGAGTCTTGCTATTCACACTTGCCCTTTCACTCAGCATTCCTCCGCGCTCAAGATTGTCTAAGAATTTCCCTATAGTACGTGGGGTGGTCGTGTGACAGTAAATTAACTAACTCAACTCATCTATTGTAGCTAGCCAACCTATAGTAGACTTCTACTTCTTGATGTCATGTACTTGCTCAACCAGGAACACTTCCCTTGCCCCTTAAAATGATGATATCCATCAGGTAGGGAGAACCAGCACTCCTCGGGCCCAACAACCCTTAAATCCCGTTCCTCCTCCTAAATTGCCATCTGTTGAACCCCTCAATGATCCTTGGACTTGTCCACGGGATCTTCCGACGGAACCCTTGCGGAATTCACAGATTCCAATCATTCTTCCAATGAAACCTTGACATGTGGTAGACCAGGGGTTCGCACTACTGCTCCCGAGCCCAATGCTTTGACCCTGCTTTTGACTTTGATCCAGGCCCTCACTCATGGTGCCCCAAGATCTAGTCCGAGTACTCCTAGCTTTTGCACTCCGGGCATGAAGCAACCTGATCACTTTACGGGAGAACACCCTCATAAGCTTAGATCCTACCTACAGTCCTTTAAAATCATCTTCTCAAGCGGCTCCAACAATTTCCCTTCCAATAGACATAAATTTGTTTATGCTTCATCATTCTTAGGAGGTAGAGCCTCGCAGTGGTTCAAACCGTTGTGGTGCCCCATCCTGGACCCCCTGGCCAGTGCGGAGACTTTAATTTCTTTATGACTTTTCCTTATCATCATTCATAGGCATCATGATCCTAAAAAAAAAAAAAAAAAAAAACAAAAACAAAAAAATCATAAGAATCAAAAACAATACATAACTACTAGCAGTAATTCTCAAGTTAGAAATCCAAACAGACCTCAAACCATCAAAATATTCAGTAGCTCTCATTCATTCATTCAACTCCTACTCCTCTCTTCAAGATGAAGAACTTCAACAGAACTCAACTCAACCATTTGCCACCATCATCCTCTTCCCAATTCACCATATATCACATCTATCTCAGAGTGTCAGACTACTTACCCTTGGCCAAACACTCTAGACATCAACAAGTGCCTTCACTACTCTATCCTGTCACTCTCCCCCATTCATCATCCATCTCCCTCTCCTAGCCCACCCTCCATTCACCTCATCCCCCCTCGGCTCATGAACTTGTGAGATTAGGGACTCACTCGATTCCTAGAGCAGCATTAAGTAACCCACTAATCAACCCAACTCACCTTCAAGGCAGCAATCACACTCATTCTTTGGGTTCACTTGCCAGACCACTGAAATTTTTTGATCTCCTTTGCTTTCTTTCCGTGTGAAATGTGTTCAACAATCAACCAACGCCATTTCCAAGTTTGCTACTACAAGTGCTTGAGAAGATTTTTGTGTCCAGAATCTAACTTCCAAAACGTCTTTGTTTCTGGGACAGATGGCTGGTAACTTGTACTTAGTGTTTTGAGTTGGGATTCATACCTGCCTATCCATCACCCCAACCTAAGCGGGAAGCAAATCACTTGCTAAATATTCAGACTTTGGATGCGCATATCCATCTACCAGTTTAGTGAACACGTTCAGCAAAAGACCAAGATTCTGGTTATCTTTGGACGCTTGTCTTACTGACAAGATGAGCATTTCCACAGTCCCCCAACCTCAACTGAACCACCCACAACAGCCCAATCCAATCAACTCACCCAAATCAACTGCCCGTTTGTCATTTGCCCTCAACCCCTTTCCCCGCAGGTCAACTTTGACCACCTCCCCCTCCACTCCTGGCACCTTGACTACTGCAGGAATATGCAAAAAGACCGAGTTGTCTACTACGTTGGACAGGCAATTCAGATGGTGGCCCTGACGCTGGTTTGAAAGAAATGCCTCCCAATGATCCTTTTGAGGGAGGTCGCAACCAACATTATCAATCTTCATTTGCTTGGTATTGAATCCGGCTTGAATACAATCCCACATGTCAGAGATGTCAATCTGTCAAAGTTCAACCAGGTCCACTCAGTTTATTCTACCAGTTGCTCCCACCCGTCGCCCTTGTTGACCCCTTGCTCCAGTTCAGACAGCCTGTCCCTTTCCTCTACCCAAAGTAGCATTCGTCACCATACCCCTCCTAGCTCACTGATCTCCCGCAAGTCTTTTCTGTTTCCCGCGCGGGTCTCTTCTGTTGCCAGTGCCCGTCAGACACCTCCTGGCGGTCATCCGCGGTCTCAGCAGTTGCCCGGGCCCATCAGGACGCCCCCGGGCGTCCCACTAGCTACTCTCTTGCCCGTTCCCATCATTGGCACGGGCCAGGGTCTTGATTCAACTCTTCTGTTTTTTTTTCTGAGTGTTTGTTTGTTTCTTTTTTTGTTTTCTCATGACAATCATCCTCAAAAAAACAAAAAATTACACTCTATTTGTAAATCTCTCTTTTAAATAGTCTACAGACCCATGGCCCATAAAAGGAGGGGCTCTCCCCAGCCTTTTGATGGAAAATCATCCATGGGAGTGTGTGCCTATGTCCTCCCCATTATTGTGAAATTAAGATCCTGATCCTTATCCTGGGTATATCTCTGATTGCCCCCTGATCCATTTGTGACCCTTAGTCTTTGCCCCTCTGTGTCCTGATCCTTATCACCAACCAATAGCCTTGCTGGTTGAAGAAAATTCTGTCTGGTGCAATTTTTGAGTGTGTTATACCACTCCTTGATCCCTTTCTCTGACCAGACTGTTCCTGATCCCTGATCATCTTTCTGGAGCCAATCACGATTGATTGAAGAGGACTTATTAAGCTTAAGACCTGGAGTGTTATACCTCCCTTTATTTTCTTTGGAGTTGCATTCTGCCAGCCTACTCTTGAGTCCCTTGAGAAGTGTTGAGGTTATCCTTGCTTCAAATCAGTTACTGTTTGCTTTTAGAGCTTCTTAAACATTGTGCTTTGTCTTGTACAGCCACCCTCAGTTATCTGGTAGCCTTCAAGCGCTTGATTGCGGAGAGCTGGGCAGGTTCATTGAGAACCTGGAGGTTGGTTGGGTTTTAGTTGATCATCCCCAATCTTCTTCTGACAACCAGAGTTATTAGCTTGTGGGCGTTGTTTACATACAACAGCTTTTCTTCTTTGAACTCTAAGCAGACTTTAACTTCTTTTGTTCAAGTTTTTCCCTGCATAATCTTGTCTCAGATAGTGCTGTTCCATTGCTACCAAACTATTATCATCTTTATCCTCTACTCCTTGATTCCTCATTTACCAGGTTCTGGACCTTGATCTTGGTTACATCTAAATATTTTTTTAACACTCAGGAGGGCAGCCTAAACAGCACCTTTCCCCTCCACAGAACTTCCACGGCCTAGCACCATTTGGAGTCTTACACTGTACCTCAAACGTTTGTCCAACAACAGTCCTAGGTGTATTCTCAACAACTGGGACAGGTTTCAGCAACAAATGTTCACCCTGTTTGGCAACCCCAATGAAGTTTGAAACGCCAAATACAAACTTAATAGTCTAGTTATGAAGGAAAACAGTAGAGCTTCCATTTATATTTCTCACTTTCAAACCTTGCAGTCTTTCATCCAGTGGAACAAGGCCACTCTTCTATTCCATTTCCAAAAGGGTCTACTGGGATGCTTAATCAATCAGCTCGCAGTTGGGGGCCATAAGACAACCGTGCTCCAGCAGCTAATTGATCAAGCGATTGAGCTTGATAATGGCTATCACAACAAGAATTGCTCCTGGCAAAACAACCATGGACCGTTAACCTTGGCTCCAAGGGTGGACAACTCCTCAAAGCAAAACGCAAGGAACCCAAAACCATCCAAACCAACCCCAACTTTGAACTCCAACTCAAAAGGGAAAACTGTCACCAAAACTCGGAAGTTCTTGGACAAAGAAACCGGGATGCTATGGAACAAGGAACGGCTATGGAGGGAGAAGAATGGGCTGTGTATGTATTGTGGAGGAAAACATGATGTCAACAGTTGTGCAAAGCAGTTAGCGCGTGAAGTGGCTAAGCAGTCAAAATTAGCTTGTAGTTTTTCTGATACTTGCAAGGGAAAATACAAATTATCTAAATCACCGCGATTAAATCATTGCACTTGCGAGTTGCTAGGTGCTCCTAGTTTGAGATTTATCCTATTCCATTCCAACAACACCCCTCATTGAGTTTTACTTGATTCCGGCACTAATGTTTCCTTCATCAGTGAATCTTTTGCCACTTCCAAAAATCTTACGCGTTCTGAGATAGATAAATTTCCTATCTATTTAGTAAGTAGTGCAACTGAACCATCTTATTGGGTCTCCCAAAAGTCAAAATGGACCTTTGCATTCTCCAATTTCCCCAGCTTTGAATGGGATTTATTTTTCTTGGCTATACCCAGAATGGATAATACCATTCTAGGCCATGATTTCCTAGTTTACTGGAATCCGGATGTGAATTAGCAAGAAGGAGTAATTAACCTTCAAACCTCGCACCCCCAGAACGCTAATCTTTCCCTCAAACAGGAATTAAACAGCCTACCTGACACTGTCATTGAGTTGGATGACACTTTTCCGCCAGGAGATTTGCAATATCCTGACCTTCATTCCCAAGTTCCCTCTTCAGATTTAGGAGTTATTGCTTACCTATCCAGCTTACCTCTTTCCTGTTCCTTTGAAGAGAAACAGACACCAAAAAAACAGTGTATCTTGAGCTCCCTAATCCTCTTGCACCATGCAAGCACCTCAAATTTGGTGCTCAAAGATGACAAGATTGAAGATTTAGAAATCATTTGAGAGTCTTTACATTCAGTTTATCATGACTTTGCTGATGTCTTCTCAGCTGCAAGAGAAGATAAACTTCCTTCATCCCATTCTTACAATCACAAGATCAAACTGACTGGCCCACCCCTGGCACCAGGAACAGTCTACTCTCTCTCAACGCAAGAATCAATTGTGCTTCAAGACTACATTGCGGAAAATGTAGCGAAAGGATTTCTTTGATCAAGCAATTCAAATACCTGTTCACCTGTCCTATTTGTTCCAAAAAAGGACGGTGGACTTTGCCTTTGTGTTGACTACAGGAAACTGAACCAGGTAACCCAGAAGAATGCCTATCCAGTACTGCCTATCTCCTCACCCTCTTCCATGGAGCTGCTTATTTCTCAAAGTTATACCTTTGAGGTGCCTTTAACCTAATTTGCATTACAAAAGGTCATGAGTATTTGACCGCAATGAGAACCCGGTTCAGCAGTTATGAGTATACCATCATGCCTTTTGGCCTCTGTAACACTCCTTCCACTTTTCAATATTTTTTCAATGACATTTTCTCCAATCTTGTAGGTAAATGCCTTGTGGTATATCTAGATGATATACTAGTCTACTTGAGGAACCCCAAAGATCACATTGCACATGTGCGAGAGGTGCTGCAGCAACTTTGCAAGAATGACCTGTTTGCAAAAGCCTCTAAGTGCGAATTCCATTCCTCTTCCCTTTGGTTTCTAGGTGTTGTAGTCTTGCAGCAAGGACTATCAATGGACCCAGCCAAAAGCAAACGCATATATGACTGGCCCCCACCTTCTTCTGTTAAATCCCTTCAATTTTTCCTTGGTTTCAGTAATTTTTATAGGAGTTTCATTGAGCGTTATGCCAAGAAAACTGTGAATCATACTAACCTTCTTCAAAAAGACACTCCTTTTTTTTACCAAACAGGCTTCTTTGGAGTTTGAAGCTCTGAAGAAAGCGTTCACCACTGCTCCAATACTTGCTCACTTCAATGAGCTGGCTTGCACTATTGTCAAAAAAGACGCAAGCGACTATGCAATTGCAGGAGTTATCTTGCAGTTCTCTTCCTCCACTTCTCTCTTTCACCCCGTAGCTTTCAAGTCTTGCAAGTTGCTCGCTGCGGAGCTTAACTATGAGATTCATGACAAGGAACTTCTTGCAATTGTTTATTGCTTAAAGAAATGGCATTCATACCTTTTGAGCCTTAGAGAATCCTTTGAGGTTTTAACTGATCATAATTCTTTAAAGTATGTCATGAGCTCAAAAGTCCTCACACATAGACAGGCAAAATGGGCCAAATACCTCTCTGATTTTGACTTTACAATCACGTACCGCGCTGGGGAACAAGCAGTAGTCCCTGATGCTTTATCACGTTTGGAAAACGTTTACCCAGGGGGGGGAGCACCTTTGCCAAAAACAACCCTGAAAACGTTAGGACACTCTTTGCAACCCAATCTGCCCAACTCGGTTTGATCATTGCTCACTTACAAGATTTGGCTTCTGAACTCCAACAAGCTCATTGCAACGACCCCAATTGCATCAAACTCTGCAAGAGTGCAAACTTATTAGATAGTAGTTACCATATTGATGATAATGACTTCTTAGTCTATGATAATTGTATAGTAGTACCAGATAATTATTGCATTAAGTTAGATATATTCAAGTCATGGCATGATTCTCCGCTTTCTGGTCATCATGGGCAGGATAAAACCTACCAATTGATTGCACAAGACTTCTACTGGCCTGGTATGACCAAAGAAGTCAAAGACTATGTTAGCGCATGCTATGATTGCAATTGTAACAAGTCCTCAAATCAACAGAAGTATGGGCTTCTCCAGCCACTCCCAATTGCGCCTCATCCTTGGCACTCGCTTTCTATGGATTTCATCTCTCAATTAACTTCTTCTAGTGGATATGATGCTATTCTAGTAGTAGTAGACTGCTTCTCAAAGATGGCTTTGATTCTGCGCAGTAATGTGACTGCCTCTTCAGAAGACTTAGATAACTTGTTCATAGAAAATTTATTTTCAAAACATGGTCTCCCTGATAATATAGTTAGTGATCGTGGATCTATGTTTGTATCGAGCTTCTGGACCTCGCTATTCCAACATTTGAAGATCACTTGCAATTTATCAACGGCGTACCACCCGGAAACGGACAGGCAAACTGAGTGAGTTAATCAGATTCTCAAACAATATCTTTGAATGTATGTCACCTATCAACAAGATAACTGGTCGCAATGGCTCCCACTAGCCAAGTTTGCCTACAACAACTCCACTCATTCCTCCACCAAACAGTCACCCTTCCAAACTCTTTATGGTAGAAACCCAACTTTCTCTTCCCTTCACGTAGCACCTTCTCAACCTGCTACCAATTACCTTGAAAAAATTCAATCCCTTCAATTGCAACTTTGAACCAACCTCAAAGAAGAGAACCAGTGCTATAAGGAGCAAGCAGACCGACTTTGCACTATGGCTCCAACCTTTGCAGTAGGAGATTGAGTTTGGCTTGATGCTCGCAATATTTGCAGTACTCTCCCAACCCGCAAACTCTCCAAAAGAAAGAATTGCCCCTTTAAAGTAGAATCAGTCATCTCCCCTAACGCCTTTAAACTCACCTTTCCTGCGAAATGGAAAGGTATCCACCCAGTCTTTCATGTGTCTCTCCTAGAGCAAGCTTGAGTCCTATACCCGGGAAAGACTCATCCCCCTCCCAAACAGGTCACTGTCCTTGATCATCAAGAGTGGGAATTAAGCCGTATTCTGGATTCCAGGTTACGCAAAGGAAAACTTCAATACCTTGTTGAATGGTCTGGCTTTTAGTCCAACAAAGATCACACCTCGTGGGAACCAGCCCATCACCTTTGCAATTCTCCCAATCTGATTTGAGATTTCCATGTGAGCTACCCTTGTAAACCTCAACAATCATGATTCCATCCCATCCAATCCCATTCCAAATCCTTCTCATCCAATTGAATTCCATTCCACATCACCATTCCATCAATCAACCCCTCCATCTCATTGCATTATTCTTTCTTCTCATCCTACTCTCATTCTTACCAAATAAAATTCCCACTCCTTATACACAAAAACAATTATATATATATAATAATAATTACAAAGTCTCCTTCATTTCTTTCTCTGCGTCTTCCCAATTAGCAGTCAACTCTGCAACCATGGATTGAAAGGCATCCAGGTCTTCATCATTTATCAATGATGACCTTCTTTGAAGAACCAGCACCTCTGTTACAATGTGTCTCTCAAATATCTCCTTGCACTTTGCAATTCAAGCTTGCTTTGGCCAAGCATTGCATCCACCTTCCTCCAAGAGATCCTCATATGCTCTCTTCCTTTGGTCTCCCAACAAACCTTCCCCAACATGGCCCGTCAATTGCCTTGCATCAGTCTCAATAGGCACTTTGACTTGCAATGGGTTTGCTTTGCCTTAGCCCTCAATTCCTTCAATTCCATCCATTCCATCCCTTCCATCTCCTCCATTCCCTTCTCCCATTCCTTCCGTTACAGCCCCCTCTTCTTGTTCCGTTCCCTCTCTTCCTCCACTTCCATCTCCATCTTCTACATTTCCCGATTCCCTTTCTGTTTCATTCCTTCCTTCCTCCCTCACTTCCTTGGCTATGACCCCAACCGGTTCCGCACCTGGCACTTCATCTTGCACCTTGGTATTCATCTGGACTCCCGGAAATTCAGTTGGCAGTCCCCAATAAGGTTGTGGTGGCAGTGGTGTGTTTGTGGTATACCTCTGGAAACGGGGAAACACTAGCAAGACAAGTGAAATTGGGTCACTACCTTTATTATCACTAGTCAGTCCCGATTAGTACTCAGCAGGAACTTGAGGACCCAGGAATTCAATCTCCGGCAATGGTGGTATCTCGTAATTAACCCTTGGCGCGGACCTACAACTCCGCATCTCTCTTGATGACTCCATGGGAGAATCAACAGACAACTCGCTATTTATGGGGAAGTTACTTGCGACCTTGCAAAGACAACACTGCTTGCACTTCCCTGAAAGACCTCTGACGGCAGGACTAGGGATACACCGCTGTGGTGCCCCATCCTGGACACCCTGGCCAGTGCGGAGACTTTAATTTTTTTATGATTTTTCCTTATCATCCTTCATAGGCATCATTATCAAAAAAAAAAAATCTTTGATCTGGAATAGGGTTCCATTTGGTTTCCAGCTTCCCAAGTGCTCATTCTCTCAGTTGGCAAGGACAATCTCTGGGTGGCCGTATCCTTGCTCTTGTGTTCAAATCCCTGCCGCTCCGCTATTCAGTCTACAACTTTTTTTTGCCAAGCGTGCGGCCAAAAGACCGCCGGGCTCACCTCCACTCAACCACCATCATCCAAGCCCATCTCCGTCCCTTGCTTGATTCACCCTCCAAGAACTTCAGGATCGTCTGCAAAGCTTTGATCAATTTGATTAACTTTTGTAAAGCCTTGAGACTCCAACTGCCGTCTTGATCAACCCAAACTGATTCCAAGAATCCCACTCATGATTGCCTTCTTCCTCCTCAACTGTTTCACTCACTCGTAGCTCTTCCCAGCTTGATCACCAAGCAATTTTCAAGGACGTGATCACAAGTTGAAGTTAAACAAGATCCTTGTTGAAGATCATCCAGTCCCGAGCCTCTTGACCACCATCATTGTCACCCGTCATGCGATCCGCGCTTTCATTGCTCACTGGTTTCCCGCGTGAGTCTTCTGTTTCCTGCGCGGGTTGGTGATGTGTCCCACGCCCCTCAAGGATTCTGACGGCGCGGTCATCCGCGGGCCATCGGTTGCCAAGGGGCGTCAGCCTGTCTGCGCGGCCCGTCACCTCACCCTCTACTGCCTGTGCCCACCATTGGCACGGGCTGGTGTTTGTTTTCATCACCGCTGTAAGACTCCAAACGGTGATAGGCCATGGCAGTTCTTTGGAGGGGAAAGGTGCTGTTTAGACTGCCCTCCTCAGTGTTACAGAAAATATTTAGATGTAACCAAGATCAAGGTCCAGAACCTGGTAAATGAGGAATCAAGGAGTAGAGGATAAAGATGATAATAGTTTGGTAGTGATGGAACAGCACTATCTGAGACAAGATTATGCAAGGAAAAACTTGAACAAAAGAATTTAAAGTCTGCTTAGAGTTCAAGGAACAAAAGCTGTTGTATGTAAACAACTCCCACAAGCTAATAACTCTGGTTGTCAGCAGAAGATTGGGGATGATCAACTCAAACCCAACCAACCTCCAGGTTCTCAATGAACCTGCCCAACTCTCTGCAATCAAGCGCTTGAAGGCTACCAGATAACTGAGGGTGGCTGTACAAGAAAAAGCGCAATGTTTAAGAAGCTCTAAAGCAAACAGTAACTGATTTGAAGCAAGGATAACCTCAACACTTCTCAAGGGACTCAAGAATAGGCTGGCAGAATTCAACTCCAAAGGAAATAAAGGGAGGTATAACACTCCAGGTCTTAACCTTAATAAGACCTCTTCAATCAATTGTGATTGGCTCCAGAAAGATGATCAAGGATCAGGACCAGTATGGTCAGAGAAAGGGATCAAGGAGTGGTATAACACACTCAAAAATTCCAACAGACAGAATTTTTCTTCAACAAGCAAGGCTATTGTTTGGTGATAAGGATCAGGCCACAGAGGGGCAAAGACTCAGGGTCAAAAATGGATCAGGGGGCAATCAAAGATATACCCAGGATAAGGATCAGGATCAAATTTCTCAATGATGGGGGGACACAGGCACACACTCCCATGGATGAATTTCTATGATGATGATATGATGCAGAAAAAGCAGGGGAGAGCCCCCCCTTTTATAGACCAGAGGCCTGTAGACTATTTACAAGAGAGATTTACAAATGGGAGCGGATTTTTTTTTTTTTTTTTTTTAAGGATCAGTGTCATGAGAAAAAAAAAGAGAAAAAAAAAAGAAAAAAACAAGCACTCCAAAAAAAACCAAAGAGGGACGCCCGCAGGCATTCTGATGGGCCCGGGCAACTGCCAAGGCCGCGGATGACCCCCGGAAGGTGTCTGACGGGCACCAGCAAAGTAAGAGACCTGCGCGGGCAACGGAAAAGCCGCGCAGGAAACCAGGGAGCTAGAGGTGGAAAGGATCAATGGACGGCTGAATTATTGGTTGGCGGTTATTGTCGCGGGAGGTGATTGACTAGGGTGGGATGGTGAGAGCAAAGTGACCAATGGCATTACAGGCTTGAAGTTTGATACCATCCTGACTGAGTTGATAAGGTTTGGCCATGATACCAGTGTTATTGATCAAGATATCCAACCTATTCTCCTTGGATAGGAACGTTTCAGCAGCCAATTGTCCGGATGAGAGGATGGATAGATCAAAGGGTAGGAATTCTATCAAGGGTGGCTTTGGATTGGAGGATGGATGATGATTGAGTTAGGATTTGATGTTTTGAATGGCTTCAAGGACCTTGGTTTGATTTCTAGAAGCCATATAGACCTTGGCGTTCTTCCTAGCAAGCTCCAAGCAGGTGATGTAGCCGATTCCAGTATTACCACTGGTGATGATGGCGACCTTGCCACTTAGATCTGGAATCTGATTGAATGATGATTGATTGTTAGTTTGAAAGAATCAAAAGACCATGATTGATGGGATTTCAATTGAGGGATTGGATGAGATGAGATTGGGAATGATGAGGATGATAAAGATGATAAGGATGATAAGAAGGGTGGTTTTTTTTTTTTTTTTTTTTTTTTTTTTTTTTTTTTTTTTTTTTTTTTTTTTTAATAATGATACCTATGAATGATGATAAGGAAAAATCATAAAAAATTAAAACCTCCAAACTGTCCAGGGTGTCCAGGATGGGGAACCACACTGCTCATTCATTTCCTTTTATTATTTCATTCATCCTCAAAAAAAAAAAATTCCACTCTATTTGTAGTATCTCTTGTAAATAGTTTACAGGGACCCATGGCCCATAAAAGGAGGGGCTCTCCCCAGCCTTTTGTTCATCATCCATGGGAGTGTGTGCTTATGTCCCCCCCCATTATTGTGAAATTGGATCCTGATCCTATCCTGGGTATATCTCTGATTGCCCCCTGATCCATTTTTGACCCTTAGTCTTTGCCCCTCTGTGGCCTGATCCTTATCACCAACCAATAGCCTTGCTGGTTGAAGAAAATTCTGTCTGTTGGAATTTTTGAGTTTGTTATACCACTCCTTGATCCCTTTCTCTGACCATACTGGTCCTGATCCCTGATCATCTTTCTGGAACCAATCACGATTGATTGAAGAGGTCTTATTAAGCTTAAGACCTGGAGTGTTATACCTCCCTTTATTTTCTTTGGAGTTGCATTCTGCCAGCCTATTCTTGAGTCCCTTGAGAAGTGTTGAGGTTATCCTTGCTTCAAATTAGTTACTGTTTGTTTTTAGAGCTTCTTAAACATTGTGCTTTGTCTTGTACAGCCACCCTCAGTTATCTGGTAGCCTTTAACCGCATGATTGCGGAGAGTTGGGCAGGTTCATTGAGAACCTGGAGGTTGGTTGGGTTTGAGTTGATCATCCCCAATCTTCTGCTGATGACCAGAGTTATTAGCTTGTGGGCGTTGTTTACATACAACAGCTTTTGTTCTTTGAACTCTAAGCAGACTTTAACTTCTTTTGTTCAAGTTTTTCCCTGCATAATCTTGTCTCAGATAGTGCTGTTCCATTGCTACCAAACTATTATCATCTTTATCCTCTACTCCTTGATTTCTCATTTACCAGGTTCTGGACCTTGATCTTGGTTACATCTAAATATTTTTGTAACACTCAGGAGGGCAGCCTAAACAGCACCTTTCCCCTCCACAGAACTGCCACGGCCTAGCACCGTTTGGAGTCTTACACCACTTGTTTCTCCAAATACAGTTTTTGCAACGGCGGGATGACAATGATGACATTTCATCTAACTTATAAGTCTAACAAGTAATGAATTAAATAATAATAAAGGGTATACAGTATTATCAACGACTTGAAATCAATGGTAAAATTTATTGGAACGCTTGCAAGAGCTTGCGTCTTTATACCCGGGCAACTGTCACGCCTCGCACTTAGGGATTATTGTCTTCATCACTTTGACATATCCTCTCCTCAGTACCATCTACCTCAGTCTATAAGCGTGACACAAATAAAGCACAACATCAATGGTGCAATCCGCTTACTTCCTCTGGCTTGCTTTGACCTTCCAATCTTGGTGACCAACTCAGTATATACTTGCAAACTTTGCAGTTAACTCCATACCGGTTGGCTATCCATTACAAGATCCAATCTCCTTCCCTGGCCCATCAACAGCCTTGGACTTCCATCTCTGGTCATGCACTGTTTGTTAGTACGCATCTACGTCTAATTAAGCCATCATTTCTGTACAGTTTGCAATTGGAGTAGTCCCTACCCTGCATACACTTTTACTTCTCACTTGCATTACCTTCAATGTCATTTGCTCCTGTCTCAATTCATCATACATTTGTACACTCAGATTCTATTGTGTTGCACTTACGCCATGAACTTGGATATGATTGCACTATTGCTCTATTTCCTATCCCATTCCTGTCAATCATTTGCCTCACCACCTTCAACTGTAGTTGGCTCCCCATCAGGTTGTATCTAGTCACTTTGGATTACCTTATAAGGGCTACCCCCTTGCCTGATGATTTTCTCCTCAGTTAGTTAATTTGGTACGTTCTTGCATTTTACTACAACCCAGTTATCAAATTGGACTTGGGTTGAGTTTCCCTCCTTGGAACACACTCCATTCCTCTTGCCGTTTGTTGAGTGGCATCACTAAGTTCGCACTTTGCAACTGAGTCTTGCTATTCACACTTTCCCTTGCACTCAGCATTCCTCTGCGCTCACAATCATCTAAGAATTGCCCTATAGTATGTGGGGTGGTTGTGTGACAATATCACTTTAATTTCACTTTAGTGTCACTTTATGATTGCTAGATGTGGAACAAAAGTCCCACATAGTAATTGCTGATCCCAAATTTGTGTTGATGGAACCCAAATGTGGTCCAGGGGGACCCAAAAGGTTTGGCACAACCCCTGGAAACGGCTCAAAACCGCTGTGTATGGGGTGTATACATCCCTCTGGGGGTTGCATGTGTTTGAGATGGACCCTTGGGCGCATCTAGACGCGTTTTCTGGCCCACACACGCGTCTTGGACGCATGTATGGGCCCCACGCGTCTATTGGGCTGTGTAGGGCACTAAACAACTACCACACAACTGGGAGTTGTGAATTTAAAATCTCCCTTTCTAAAATGGTATCAAAAAACTGGAACATCAGCAAGGGGAAAAAAAATTGGAAAGACATTATAGATTGTTTTTATCTTACTGAATCACTCATTATTTTCCTCAACTCCTGTTTTTGGGTTTTTGAAGCTAATGATTCAGCTTTGCAAACTAAGCCAACAAGACTAACCACTAGAAAATTATTTTTTAATTTGAAAACATGATGCTTTTTTAATAATTTCAGCTACCATAGTGTATGTAGTTTTTAGTTAAATAATGACCTTCTTTGATTTTTTTTTCAGAAATTGAATCTTTACAATCCTGAAAATGATGAAAACTCAGAAAAATGAGTGATGGTTCTGTTCACTTTCAACCAAAAAAATGGGTTAACATGCCCGGAAAAATTTATAAAATTTAAGGAATATTCTTGTAGTATGAATAAAACAGCTAATTAAACTCTCAATATCATTTTTTGTTGGAAATGATAAACTTATGAGAAACTCTTTCAAAGCTTAAAGCCTTCAGTAAATATTCTTGAAAAAATGGATTTTTTATCAAAGTTTTGATGCATATACAGGTCCATCCTTGTGAGTTTATTGTTCAAAGAACAGGTATGAAAACACAATATAATATTTTTTTATATGATTAATTAAGGACCCAGCTGGAATGCGGTTGTTTTTGAAATATCAAGCTCTAGGTTACCAGAAGTAAACTCCTCCCAAGATTTATTGATTTATTTAAATTTCATTGTTTTTGGGAAAATACTCCCAATTTTATCATGAATTTCCAAGGATGAAAAAAATCCAAAAAACTGTTATAACCTTTATCAAATTGATTATTTGACCATACATAAGCAAAATATATTAGCAATTTTAAATAAACCTTGATTTAAAATTAAACGTCCTTTCAAGCATGAATAAAATTTGATTGAAAATTGGTTATAGAATGTTTCAACAGAAGTTGTGGTGTGGGTATTTGGGATTTATTTGGATAGATTGCCTGAATTAGGAAGGAGTTACAACCAAGTTTTAATCAAGTTTGAACATTTTTACAGGGTGGAACATGCTAGCATGCGCCTCCATTTTTCCCCTGGTGTTTGTTTTCACATATGTATGTAGGGAGTGGATTTTTGGTTCAATTTCCTTCAAATGGGTGAAAATCATGCTTGAAAGATGTCAAATGTGGGATAAATGCTACTTACAGGAGTATTAGATGGGCCAGTGAAAGGAGGAGGTATGAAAGAGTTCTAGTCTCAATTTCTTTGAGCCATTCATCCCTCATCTTCCTTCATGAATCCCAGCTGTGTCTCACACTCACTAATCTAACATTTCCACGTTGAAATCCACTTGAAAAGCAACAAATTAACTTCCTGGTACAATATACCCATTTCACACTTGTGACGCAGATTTTGTTTTTGATTATGGTGTGTAAAACCCGTCTGAGGGCCATGTAAAGTGATTCAAAATTTTTGTAATATGCGCATGGCGCTTTGTAAAATTGACTTGAAGCCTGGCCAATTCATTTGGGCACCTTTTCAAGCGCCCATTTGTGCTCAGCAAAATTATCTTGGTGCCTTTCAAAGGGCCACTTGGAACCAATCAAAGCTGTTTTCAATGACCACCAAATTTGTTTATTTTGTTTCATGTAAATCTCAAAAATTAAGAGAATTTTTTTTTATTTCTAATTATTTATTGTAAATTTTTGTATGTACATAATACAAAATTTGAAGCAATGAAAAAAGTTGAATACTAAAAAATGAAAAAAGATAAAAAATATGAAATAAATGGATCAAACACCACAAAAGAAGTAGTGGCACTTGCTAGCAAGTGCCATCAAGGAAGCTCTGGTTGAAGCTCTGTCCAATCTCTAGTTGAAGGTATTCTCCTTCTCTAACATGTTTATTGTTCACAGTGACTGTGCACAATGCAGAGTGACTGTGAACAATGCAGAGTTACTGTGCACAATGCACAGTGACTGTGCAATATGAACAGCAACTGGGCACAATGCACAGCAACTATGCTCAATGAACATCAACTGTGCACAAGGCACAGGAACTGTGGAAAATGGACAGCAACTGTGCAAAATGGACAGCAACTTTGCACAATGCACAGAAACTGTTCACAATGCACAGAAACGGTGCACAAAGCACAGCAACTGTGCACAATGCAGAGCAACTGTGCACAATGCACAGAAACTGTGCACAATGCACAGAAACTGTGCACAATGCACATCAACTGTGCACAATGCAGAGCAACTGTGCACAATGCACATCAACTATGCGCAATGCACAGCAACTGAGCAGAATGCACAGAAAATGTTCAAAATGATTAGCAAATGTGCACAATGCACAGCAACTGTGCGAAATGCACAGAAACTGGGCACAATGCACAGCAACTGTGCACAATGCACAGCAACTGTACAAAATGCACAGCAACTGTACACAATGCACAGCATCTGTACACAATTCAGAGCAACTGTGCACAATGCACAGCAACTGTGCACAATTCACAGCAACTGTGCACAATCCACAAAAGTGTGCACAATGCAAAGCAACAGTCCCCAATACACAGCAACTGGGAACAATTCATAGCAACTGTGTACCATGCACAACGACTGTTCACAATGCACAGAAACTGTGTACAATGCACAGCAACTGTTCACAATGCACAGAAACTGTGCAAAATGCACAGAAACTGTGCACAATGCACAGCAACTGTGCAAAATGCGCAGCAACTGTCCACAATGCACAGAAACTTTGAACAATTCACAGAAACTGTGCACAATTCACAAAAAGTGTGCACAATGCAAAGCAACTGTGTCCAATGCACAGCAATTGGGAACATTGCACAAAAACTGCGCGCCATGCACAACCGCTGTGCACAATGCACCATAACTGTTCAAAATGCACAACAACTGTGCAAAATGCACAAGAACTGTGCAAAAGGTACAACAACTGTGCACAATGCACAAAAACTGCGCAAAAGGAACAGCAACTGTGCAAAATGCACAATGACTGTTAACCCTTCATAATCCATCCTGGAGGGGTTTTGAACCTTCAGAATCTATTCTGGAGGGATTTAAACCCCCCATCATCCATTCTGGAGGGGTTTTAATCCTCCATCATCCATTCTGGAGGGGTTTTAATCCTCCATCATCCATTCTGGAGGGGTTTAACCCTCCATAATCCATCCTGGAGGGGTTTTGACCCTCATTCATCGATTCTGGAGGGGTTTTGACCCTCCTTCATCCATTCTGGAGGGGTTGTAACCCTCCATCATCCATTCCGGAGGGGTTTGAAGCCTCCATCATCCATTCTGGAGGGGTTACAACCCTTCATCATCCATTCTGGATGGGCTTTAACCCTCCATCACCCATTCTGGAGGGGTTTTAAACCTCCATCTTCATTCTTGAGGGGTTTTAACCCTCCATGATCCATTCTGAAGGGGTTTTAATCCTCCCAAATCCATTCTGGAGGGGTTTTAACCCTCCATCATCCATTCTGGAGGGGTTTTAACCCTCCATCATCCATTCTGGAGGGGTTTTAACCCTCCATCATCCATTCTGGAGGGCTTTGAACCCTCCATGATCCATTCTGGAGGGGTTTAACCCTCCATGATCCATTCTGGAGGGGTTTTAACCCTCCATGATCCATTCTGGAGGGGTTTTAACCCTCCATGATCCATTCTGGAGGGGTTTTAATCCTCCATCATCCATTCTGGAGGGGTTTAACCCTCCATAATCCATCCTGGAGGGGTTTTGACCCTCATTCATCAATTCTGGAGGGGTTTTGACCCTCCTTCATCCATTCTGGAGGGGTTGTAACCCTCCATCATCCATTCTGGAGGGGTTTGAAGCCTCCATCATCTATTCTGGAGGGGTTTTAACCCGCCATCATCTATTCTGGAGGGGTTTTAACCCTCCATCATCCATTCTGGAGGGGTTTTAACCCTCCATCATCCATTCTGGAGGGGTTTTAACCCTCCATCATCCATTCTGGAGGGGTTTTAACCCTCCATCATCCATTCTGGAGGGGTTTTAACCCTCCATCATCCATTCTGGAGGGGTTTTAACCCTCCATCATCCATTCTGGAGGGGTTTTAACCCTCCATCATCCATTCTGGAGGGGTTTTAACCCTCCATCATCCATTCTGGAGGGTTTTTAACCCTCCATCATCCATTCTGGAGGGGTTTTAACCCTCCATCATCCATTCTGGAGGGGTTTTAACCCTCCATCATCCATTCTGGAGGGGTTTTAACCCTCCATCATCCATTCTGGAGGGGTTTTAACCCTCCATCATCCATTCTGGAGGGGTTTTAACCCTCCATCATCCATTCTGGAGGGGTTTTAACCCTCCATCATCCATTCTGGAGGGGTTTTAACCCTCCATCATCCATTCTGGAGGGGTTTTAACCCTCCATCATCCATTCTGGAGGGGTTTTAACCCTCCATCATCCATTCTGGAGGGGTTTTAACCCTCCATCATCCATTCTGGAGGGGTTTTAACCCTCCATCATCCATTCTGGAGGGGTTTTAACCCTCCATCATCCATTCTGGAGGGGTTTTAACCCTCCATCATCCATTCTGGAGGGGTTTTAACCCTCCATCATCCATTCTGGAGGGGTTTTAACCCTCCATCATCCATTCTGGAGGGGTTTTAACCCTCCATCATCCATTCTGGAGGGGTTTTAACCCTCCATCATCCATTCTGGAGGGGTTTTAA
The DNA here is from genome assembly GCA_025617555.3 of Puccinia polysora. Taxonomy (NCBI): domain Eukaryota; kingdom Fungi; phylum Basidiomycota; class Pucciniomycetes; order Pucciniales; family Pucciniaceae; genus Puccinia; species Puccinia polysora. The sequence continues at coordinate 13,062,638 of CM062634.1, read as the reverse complement.
CCCTCCATCATCCATTCTGGAGGGGTTTTAACCCTCCATCATCCATTCTGGAGGGGTTTTAACCCTCCATCATCCATTCTGGAGGGGTTTTAACCCTCCATCATCCATTCTGGAGGGGTTTTAACCCTCCATCATCCATTCTGGAGGGGTTTTAACCCTCCATCATCCATTCTGGAGGGGTTTTAACCCTCCATCATCCATTCTGGAGGGTTTTTAACCCTCCATCATCCATTCTGGAGGGGTTTTAACCCTCCATCATCCATTCTGGAGGGGTTTTAACCCTCCATCATCCATTCTGGAAGGGTTTTAACCCTCCATCATCCATTCTGGAGGGGTTTTAACCCTCCATCATCCATTCTGGAGGGGTTTTAACCCTCCATCATCCATTCTGGAGGGGTTTTAACCCTCCATCATCCATTCTGGAGGGGTTTTAACCCTCCATCATCCATTCTGGAGGGGTTTTAACCCTCCATCATCCATTCTGGAGGGGTTTTAACCCTCCATCATCCATTCTGGAGGGGTTTTAACCCTCCATCATCCATTCTGGAGGGGTTTTAACCCTCCATCATCCATTCTGGAGGGGTTTTAACCCTCCATCATCCATTCTGGAGGGGTTTTAACCCTCCATCATCCATTCTGGAGGGGTTTTAACCCTCCATCATCCATTCTGGAGGGGTTTTAACCCTCCATCATCCATTCTGGAGGGGTTTTAACCCTCCATCATCCATTCTGGAGGGGTTTTAACCCTCCATCATCCATTCTGGAGGGGTTTTAACCCTCCATCATCCATTCTGGAGGGGTTTTAACCCTCCATCATCCATTCTGGAGGGGTTTTAACCCTCCATCATCCATTCTGGAGGGGTTTTAACCCTCCATCATCCATTCTGGAGGGGTTTTAACCCTCCATCATCCATTCTGGAGGGGTTTTAACCCTCCATCATCCATTCTGGAGGGGTTTTAACCCTCCATCATCCATTCTGGAGGGGTTTTAACCCTCCATCATCCATTCTGGAGGGGTTTTAACCCTCCATCATCCATTCTGGAGGGGTTTTAACCCTCCATCATCCATTCTGGAGGGGTTTTAACCCTCCATCATCCATTCTGGAGGGGTTTTAACCCTCCATCATCCATTCTGGAGGGGGTTTAACCCTCCATCATCCATTCTGGAGGGGTTTTAACCCTCCATTGCTCCACCAACTTTTCCTTTATATCCTTCTGGAGTTCCAAGCATTTTCCAGTTCCATGGCCTTCCCTATGACAGTAGAAACAGACCAGGGTAGACTTAGAGACAGAAGTAGAGGGTTTAGGAGTAGCAACAGAAGAAATCTTTTGATCTATTTTTTTCTCAAAATCTCAAAGTATCTTAGTGATTTTGTCTAGAGTAGTAGGTTCTCAATTAAAATTAGGATCTGCTTTAGGTCTTTTATCTGCCATAATCTTATTCAAAATATTGTTGGATTCTTTAGAAGAAGGAGCATGGACTGGTTCAGTGGTTCAGGGTTTTTTGAAAGTTAAAGCAGTTTGACTTTTCATAACTTTATCCACAGTAATCCTAAGGATAAGGAAAACAGGGATCTTGAATTTATTATCCCTGGTGGTGATCATAGATCCAGATTTGACCAATTTATCTTTAATCCTTTCCTGCACAGCCAGCAAAAAAGATTGGAATAATTGTGCTGAAACTTTTTCCACTGAATCAATGTGATTGTTTTGGATAAGATATTTTTGGATAGAATCCCAAGACTTCCTAAAACGCTGGTAGTCAGAGGCTAAAGGGACACCACCATTCAAGATCCATTGAGAGACAAGAGCATCAAAATCCTGCAAAGTAAATCAAGCTACATCTATTTTACCCCAATATGCCAACATTTCCCCCCTCAGAAGCTTCCAGTCATGGGATTCAAATCCTTTGAATGTCTCAATTACTGCAATAACTTCATCAGAGGAGATAAAGAATCATGAATGATAGGCCATATTTTATTTGCTTGCTCCATCCACTTCAGCATGCATTTTGTAAGAGTCCAAGAACCATTCAACATTTACCCCATTGAACCCTAAGTTCTTGTTCTGAGGTTTGATCATGACCATCTTTGATTGAGCAGAGGTGGTTGGGGTAATAGTGGATGCCATTTTGAATAACAGAATTCCTAGAGGATCCAAAGAGCAGATTTCCAAAGTGGCTCACAAGTGTGGCAGGAGGAGGGTTTCACAAAAAACAACAATTAACTTTCCCAGATGGTGCACAAATTTGGAGGACTTACTTCTAGCATACGTTGCCTTCACAAATCAGATCTGAGAAGTGATAGAAACAGAGAAGAAAAGAAAAAGATTGGATCTTGAAGTTTGATTCAAAACATTGTTGGGACTGTAAATCCCAAGTTTGCTGGTTTGATCCTGGCCTGGGGGACCAAATGTAAGACTCCAAACGTTGCTAAGCCGCAGGCAGTTCTGCGGAGGGGAAAGGTGCTGTTTAGAATGCCCTCCTAAGAGTTACAATAATATTTAAATGTAACCAGAATCAAGGTCCAGGAACTTGTAAATAAGGAATCAATGTAAGGGATGATCTTGGTAATAGTTGGTAGCAATGGAAACAACAGTATCTGAGGCAAGAAGGTGCAGGGTAAGACTTGAACAAAATAAGTCAAATTTTTGTTCAGAGTTCAATGGAACAAGGCAGTTGTGAGTAACAAAGCCCAAAAGCTAATAACTCTGGTTTTCAGCAGAAGATCAGGAAAGATCAACTCAATCCCAACCAACCTCCAGGTTCTCAATGAACCTGCCCAACTCTCCGCAATCAAGCGCTTGAAGGTTAACAGCTAACTGTGGCTGGCTGAACAAAACAAAAGTAATTTGTTTGTGAAGCTCTAGAGGCAAAGCAATAACAGATTTGAACAAGAAAAATCAAACACTTCTCAAGGGACTCAAGAGTAGCCTGGCGGAATTCAAATTTTAAAGAATAAATGGAGGTCTAACACTCCAGGTTTCAAGCTTAAAGAAACCTCTCAGTCAAATGTGACTGGATCCAGAAAAAATGATCAGGCAAGGATCAGACCAGTATGGTTGGAAAAAGGGATCAAGAGTGGTATAACACACTCAAGAATTCCAGCAGACAGAATTCTCTTCAACCAAAAAGGCTATGGTTGTTGATAAGGATCCAGGTTGCAGATGGACATATCAAGGTCACAGATGGACAGATCTAAGATTTGAGTATGGAGGCTCAAAGGATCAAAGGGAAATCAACAGATATACCCAGGATAAGGATGAGGAATTCAATTTACTGATAATAACTTGGGGGGAACATACACACACACTCCCATGGATGATTGGAAAAAGGCAGGGGAGAGCCCCTCCTTTTATAGACAAGACGCCTGTAGACTATATACAAGAGATACTTACCAATGAGTGCAGAATTTTTCATTTTTAATTTTATCATGAGAAAATAAAAGAAAAAGAAACAAACAAAAACTCAAAAAAAATTGAAAACATGGATGAATAGGAATGGAAAGACACTAGCCTGTGCCAATGATGGGCACAGGAAGGAGAGTAGCAGGTGAGAGGCCGTTCAGACAGGCTAATGGGCCCGGGCAACAGCGGTGGGCGGAACCGCAGAGACCTGCGCAGGCAACAGACAAGCCTCCCGGGAGACCGGTGAGCTAGGGGGTGTATTGAGGTCACCAACAGCCATGAGCAATGCTCGCAGTCATTGGTTGTTGTTGGTAAGAGAGTTCCAATGGCGGCAAATGAAAATGTTGGTTTGCGGGCGGAGGATCAGATGGGGAGCAGAGAGAGCATTTGTTGGAGATGCAGGTGATGGATGAGACAACAAGGGTGTTGGAGATGATGATCATCTTTTCTTGATAAAAACAATTAGAGCAAGGTAATGAAGATTGGAGGATCAATTGGATGAACAAGCCACAAGAAACAGGTGCAAGTGGCTGCAAGGGGAGACCAGCTGACCAAAGGAGGTTGGCCAAGGACAAGGATCAAGGCGGAACAAGAATTTGGGTGGCTTGACCGTCTTTGGATGACTGGTGTGGGGACAAATAGTGCAATGGTGATTTCCCAAGCGCAAGGCAAGATCAGGGGCGGATGCAAGGATCTTGCCCGCTTGGCAAGGGTGATAAATTGCAAGGTGGATGATGATCAGGAAAGGGGGGATGATTGGGAAAAGCACCCAATAAAAGAAGGTGCAAGTCTTGCAGAAAAGCAAGGGTTGGCTCCAAAAAAAAAAGGAGAGAGGGCTGCTGTTGAATGAGCCGCAACAGCAGCGGTTGGATCAGAAAAAAGGAAAGACACATTTCCACCGTCTTCTCATCAGAAATATCAATGGTGTTGATCAATGGGATGCTGGGGGTGATGGATGGAAAAAAAGTTTGTCCAATCATCTTTGGATGATCTGGATGGGGCCAGCTTGGTGCAATTTCTGCGGCCAGTGTGAGAGATGGCCAGATTGAGCCAAGCGGGTCTTTGCCGGCGTGTTTGGCAAAAGATGATCAAAGCATGAAGGGGGAAGATTGAATGTGGGGCCTGGAAACTTGCACATGCCAAGGAAGCACTAAATCATTGGGCCAAAGGAAATCTTGAGAGACTGGAAATTTGAGGAGGGTCATTCAGGAACAGGGAAAAATTGGATTTTATTTTATTTTTTTTTAAGGATGAATGATGGATATAAAGAAAATCATAAAAAATTTTAAAAATTTTGCAGTGGTCCCAAGGTGTCCATATTCAGTCACCACACCAGCTGCGGAGGATAGGGAGTCTTTGGAGGAATGAACATTGGGGCCAACGTTCAATTTGTTGGGACAGGAAAGCTTGGATCACCAGAGCAGCGTGGAAGTTCTAGTCTTACAGGCCTTTTTATGGGGTGGTCCAGGTCCCTTAGGCAATATTTATTTGCGGAGTTTGGATTTTTTTTTTATTCTCAGATTTGGAAGGGTTCTAACTAGGGGTTTTGGAGTTTCTTTTTTTTTGTGTCTCATTTTTTAGGATGGTGCAGGGAATCAAGAGGATTCCTTTCTGGGGCAGGCCAGGAATCTTATTTATTTATTTAGCTATGTACAAGATTTAGGGGGCGCAGCAATAATTCAAGAGGAGGGAGAAATCTAGGGAAGAAAGATGACATGGCAGAGCTCACCACTGGCACAATGATGCTTGCAGAGGAGCTTGCAACACTCTGCAACTGGGATCCCAACCAAACGTTGGAGGATGGCCAGTATTTGCTCATCTGATTTGCCAAGGTAAAAGTTGATTTGAGCTTCCTCAGTTTCTCAGCCGCCTTCTTTGTTGTTGCTTTGGATGGAAGCCTGGTACAGAGAGACCAGGCAGAATTGGGTCAACCTAGAAGGGTGGGAGTTGGAGGTCTGTGAGAAGATCAAAGGAGATGGGCAATGCGGAGATCTTTGGACCAGCAATGGAGGCAACAGTGATTCAGGGTGAGGCGCAGGAGCTGTGTGAGTATGAGAAGGGTTCAATAATAATAATAATAATGATAATAAAACTCACATGGTAAGGGAGGCAAATTGGAGCTAATTGCAATGACCAAGCGTGGGGACTTAACCTCCTCAGGAGGTGTCATGGTCAGAGGAGACGCAATTGGATTGGTGGAAACTGGAGGAGTGGGTGATTGCAGACGGAATAGTGGGACATTGGGCGCTGTCAGGGGGGGTATTGGAGGTGTTTCTACTTGGACAAAGATGGGAGCTTTTTTGGGCCTGCGTGGTACTTGGCCAAGTCCAACATTCTGGTTATGGCATTGGCCCCAGGCTTGGGTAGCATCTCCCCAGGTGGAAACAGTAGGGAAGTCCGTGCGTTGAGGAGGGGGGGAAAGATTGTCCATGACCTCTGTGACAGGCAACAATGAGGCAGTGCAGTCCGTCTACGGAGTCCAATCTTTTTTATTGATTTACTTTTCATCATCCACCACAAAATTGGCCATTGGTCCATGGCAGTGGCGTTCGCAACAAGGCCCAGAGGAATAGCAAGGATGGGGCAGAGGGCAATTCCGCAAGGATCCAGGGGTTGGAGCAACAAAAAAGCACTTGCAGTGGCCTAGACAACAGGTGTTCCAGTTCAGGTGACCGGCTGTTTGGGTGCATTTTCTCCACATCTTTTCCCAGTTTTTGCATGTTTCCATGGTGTTATTTTTTTTCTTTCTTTTGGAATTTGGAGGGTGTTACAAGTTGGGGTTCAAAGGGTTTGGTGGACGCTCTGGTGTTGTGGAGCACAGGAATCCTGGGGAGAGAATTCAAGTTGTGTGGGGATGTGGTGGTTATTTATAGACACGGAGGCAAGTGGGCTCACCACTGGAAATTCAACTTGGAGCGGCTCAGCTGTGGGTGGAAGTCCGCAGTACAATAGGCTCATAAAAGCGCATTGGCGCACTGTCTATTCTGGATTACAATAGCTGAGCGCTTGGCATTGGTGTGGCGCATGCCTTTTTCAGGCAAAATGAAAAGAATGGGCTGGATTTTGTGTCTTTTGCGGGCATTGCGCAGTTGAACATAACTTTCCCTCCGCGGTTGAGGGTTTACTAATGCAAAAGCAAGTGATCAAAGCTTAGAATTACAGATTAGGCCAATTATAGGATAGGCACTGAGATTGTGGAGCACTGTGTGGCAATGAATGCTAAAGTTGAGGATGCGGTGTGTGTATTTTTGGGGATCTGTAGTTATGCCGCATGCGGGATTGGGAGTGATCCACTAGGGAAGATTGAAGAGGATCTGTCATTAGTAATGCATTGGTGCAACTCAACTGTTAGGGGGAATTGGAAACAGGATCATCAAATCTACTGCAAATCATTTGATTGGGTAAGGGTAAGGATTGGTCAGGAGGATCAGTACAAATGCACCAAGGCAGTGGGAAAAGGGGTCTTTCATTAGCAGTTAACATTCCTTTTTTGGAGTAGCAAAGGCGGTTCAGTGCAGAAATGCACAGAGATGAGTGGGGTCTTTCATTTGTGGCTTGAATTCTTTTGTTGTATATATAAGGAAGCTTTTCTTTAGTTTTAGGAGATGAAAGGGAGGAAAAAGAAAAAGAAAAGGGGGGTAGTTTACCTTTATTGGAGATTATCACGACAAATTATAGTGTTATTTCTTTTCTTCTGTTACTTTGGAGTTTAGTTACCAGCAAGAGTTCTTGGAGGTCATATATAGGGAAATGATTCAAGTGCAGAGCTTTTTGGGGAGTCTGTCTTGTTTATTTACTATTATTTCATTGCAAGTTACCTTTAGTGGTTTCTGGTTAGAGTGGGGAAGAAGAGTTTGATTAAGAATTGCGTAGGTACAGGAGTGTGACTCAAGGGCCAGTGGGCTTTCTGGAACTTGGAGCGAGATTGTTGCGCAGAATTTACCAAACACACAATCTCTTTTGAAAACATTGACAAGATCTTGCAATGACTTTTCTTTCTTCATCTTGGAAGTGTTTTCCTTTCTCTTTCTTTTCTTTGCAATAAATTTTGGCTAAGAAATAGTGCACATAGTCATCATAGGACTGACTCAAGAGCTCCAAGTTCTTCACATATGTGCAGTTGATGTTCATGAAATTGTAACACCCGCCCACAACCAACTGTTGTAAAGTCATCAACGCAGAGATCCGGAAAGCTTCATTATAAAGGGATTCTGGTTGTTTGTTAAGATTGGGTGCCTAGTTTTGGATACCAAGTTTTGCTAAAGCAACATGGACATATCTGATCAGGAAATCAGGCAAGTGGACAATATGTTTACCAATTTTTGTTTGATTCTTGTGAGCCTTTCAAAGGAACTGTATGGTTTCAATTGGTACCAAGTTTGGCCCATCCTTTTGTTCAAGGGCATTTTGAATTTCCTCAGGTCTAGTGAATTGTTGATGGAATTCTTGAAGTTGTTCCGGAACAGGGTCAGTTGGCACAGCTTGCTGAGGAATAAGGCCCCATAAGAGTCTAACGTGGAGGTATAATGCCTCCTGAAAATTCAAATGACTGAGCAATGACCATTGAATACAATGAAAGGAGGGGGAACTTACATTTGTATGTTCAAAACCACTTTGATGGTCCAGCTTAACCATTTGAAGCATACTTTTCTTGTTTGAACTGGTGTTGGTACACTCTGGCTCTTGCTGCTTGAGACAGGCATTGCTGGAGTTGCAGAACGGGCACATTCTTGATTTGTAGTTCTCTTTTGAACAGAATTGCTTACTGGGGATTTTGTCTTGGGCTGCGTGTCAGTCTTAGAATTTTGGGCATTTACTGGTTGGTTCTTAGTTGTTTTGATGGCAGTTGTAGTTTTTTTGCTATTTTTTTGGAGATTTTGACTTTGAATTGTTATTTTGTAACTCCATGGCATTTACTCTATCAAGAAGCTGGGAAATCAATTGGTCCTTTTGAGCTAAATTCTGCTGAAGGTCACTCATGCTTTGAGTGTCTAAGGTCACATTAGTTTGGGGCACATTGACCAAGTTGATTGCTGATTGTAAAAAGAAGTTGTTGGAATCCATGACAAAGGTTGAATGATGGAGAAGTAGCTAACAAAAAAAAGAGCTCAAGAGGTCTTTTTTTTTGTGATGGAAGCAAACAAGATGATAGATTTGATCAAGAATCTCAAGACAATGAAATGTGGGACAAATACATTGAGGGCCATACTTCTTTATTTAGCTTCATCTTATCATCTCACTGTCTCACTAGTGCCTTGCTGTATGGAATCAAACATCCTAATCAAGATGATCTAGTCTTCTTTGAAAGGAAGATACATACTCAAATTCAACTCATCAATCAACTGCAGGCATGCAGTTCTAGGCAACTAATCATACAGGCTGATCAGATTCATTCAAAGGAACACCTTGCAACGTCAAGGGGAACATCACATGATGTTCCAAGCATTACTCAATTTCCCATGGGCCCAGGCCCAATGTCCGGGTGACTCTCCAAAGAAAACGTCACCTGTTTGCAGGAGGTGGCAATGCCAGGAAGAAGTTGGGAAAGGGGAAAGAAGAAGAGTAACCATAGCAACAAAAGAATTTATTTTTTGCTCATATAAAAACTAATTTTTTTTTTAAAAAAAAAATGCCCTTTTCTTGAGGTGTACCAAATTGGTCACCACACCGCGGGTCTTAGCGGGTATTTGCAGGCCGCCAGCAGGTCATGAGGCCCCATTGGTTTTTTTTTCTATTGAAAATTAAGGGCATTAAATGTAGGTATCACTTCATATTAGTAGAAATAATGAGTAAGGTGATAGTTGGAGAGCATGAAAAACGTATGAGAAGACAAAATATGCACATGGAGAAGAATAAAGACAGAAAAAATAAGTGTTTTATTTTTTTGGGTACCCATGGGTCGGCCCATCATTCAGTGGACGTGCCCAAACCCGGACCCAGACCCGTGGCAGCTTGAGGCGGGTTGGGTCAACATAGGGTTTTTTCAGAGGACAACCGGCCCAAACCCGGCCAAATACCCACCAGGTACGGGAACCCAGCGGGTCGGCCCGACCTATGACCACCCTGAGTCTATAATAGAGGGGAGCCTTGGCCCTTAATGTCGCGAAGTTCTAGTAGGGACTTTCGGCGATCCTGTTACATATGCAGCTCTAGCTTGTTACAGGATTCCTTTAGAAGAAGAAATCCTGCCTCATTCCGTGTGCTTCATACAATTCGCATTGTACATACATACATACAGTTCCTTTATCCCAGTCAACTTGTGGTTTCCCGATTTCCTACATTCTGTATATAACCCAGATGCTTATCTTTCCTCTAATCCTCATGGAAACAATTTGATCACATTACCTAAATACATTACATATTATCCGCTCATGAAACCGGGGGGGTCATGTCGCCGCGGGTCTCAAGCCTGGCTGTGGTCTGTCGTCCAAACCTGGGTGGTCGAATGATAGGTTAATGTTTTGTGCCGCTGAGGTTTTAGTTTGAGAAGCGGTTGTACAACTCAAGGTGGAAATTTACATTAAGAAATATTTATTTACTATCCCTGAACTTTGCCTCATATGTTGAGACTCTGAGTACCAAGGATATGTGGACGAATACTCAAGGATGAAACTGATCACAGCTTATTTTATGAAAATCTAAAACGAAACTCAAATCGATCCCCTTCATCATGATACAGATCAATGGAAATGGAGCGATTGATCGGACGACGTGATCATCTTGGTCCTTCATCGATCGTCGTCGATCCCATCCTCATTAATTTCTTTTTTTACTTTCTAACTCGAGCGAGTACGATTGGTACACGAGTAGCTATGCGATCGGCAGCCACGGTTGAAATGAGATGTTCAACCTACGTGATTTTAAATTTAGTCATTCGAGGTTTTTTAATCACCACCGTCACCTTCATTCCTTTCAACTCGGTCACATTCGTTCAGACTAGCTTCTCTAACCCCGATCACGACCACCACCATTCTCAACATCCCATCTTGAACCGGCGCGATTTTGCCCTCGTGACTTCACCCACTGGGAATTATGCTCCCACTCGGGTAGCTTGTCCCGAAAACTTATACCTCAGAGCTCCGGATAAGATTAAGGAAGGAAAGGTAAAGCGCAACCAAATCAATTATAGACCGACGCTTCTCATCCCGGTAGTCAACCAACAATCCTTACGCCCTCCAATCCCCCCCCCGCCCTCTCCTCTGTGAATTTTTCTTTTTCTTTATTCTTTTGGAAAAAAAAATCGACACTTTTTTTTTCAAAAAAAAAAAGACCAATCTCAGTGAACCAGAAATAAGATACATCAAGGAAAGATCTCAAAGATCGATCCCCCTGTGGGAGAATTACTTGAGATCGATCGACTTGAAGGATTTCGATCTAGTGAACTTTTTAGATCGAGCCAAACGACAAGGGGGTATAGCCGGTGAGACGGTCCCCAACTTGGGGATTGCATTGAGTGGAGGTGGTGCTCGAGCATGCTGCTTGGGTGGTGCGATACTCGAAGCGTTCGATTCTAGGAATCCTAAAGCCGTCGAAGCTAAGGTCGCTGGTATCCTTCAATTGGCGAATTATGCTACCGGACTCTCAGGGTCAGTCTGACTAGATTCTCCCGATCCATAATCCAGCTTTCAGTTTAAGATATTGATTTATTCAACACTTGATCTCCACTCTCAAATGGATTTCTATCACTCTTTGTCTTCTTAAAATTTTGATCTCGTTGATTTAATTGACTTGATGTCCCTTCCTGGTCGGCGTCACGCTGGGGTTTTGGGTTCGTTCCTTCGGTTGGGATCTTACAGGACGAGTTGGCTCTTGGGAGCATTAGTAAATTCAGTTCATGATCGATTATTGTTTTGATTTGATCGACACATGATCCAAAGTAGTCTTACCAAAATTCAAGGCACAGATTTTTAATCTTGGGTTCCTCTCTCACTTTTCACTCTGTGAAATCGAACTTCCTCCCCGCCAGGCCACCTCCAACTTCCCAACAGTTTCTTCACTCAGTCCCAAGTGGCGATTATGGGAACAGCATCACTTGTGGGATTGGAAAGTGGTCAAATTTTACCCCAAGGTTTATAAAGCCGTTAAGAAGAAGAAGAAGGCGGGATTTCCAACCAGCATGATCGAGTGAGGATTGAGGATACTAATCCACTGATCATTGACAACACGACCTCGGAACAAAGTGATCGATCAAGGCTGATGATATATTCTTTAAAAACCCCCGTTTGTTGTTTTTCTCTCTCTCCCATCTACTCTGGTGATTTGATGTCATATTACCACATCAGTTTTTGGGGTAGACTCTTATCCAGAGTTTTCATGTGAGTAACTCAATCGATCTCGATCTGTAACCAAACTTCATCCTTTCTAAACTTTGAGTATCACCACTTTGTTCTTACTCATTCACTCGCTGAAGAGATGATCCTACCCAGCGAGATCCCAACCAAGGGATCGGAGTACTCTGGTCCTCGATTAGAGAAACCTCCGGGTACAAAAATAGGGAAGTACCTTATGTGATAGTGGTCACGACAAGTAGACCTAATCCAAAGGAAGAATTTACACCGGACAGTCCAATATGTATGGTTTAACTTTTGTCCTTCGTTTGCTCTCAACTTTTTTCTTTTGGTCATCGAACCTTGATTCAAAAAGCCGATCGACCCTCCCTCTGTCTGCTTTTGATCTCAAATGTGTGTAATTATTTGAACCGATTTATCATCTTAATTATCTAGATGAATATTCTCCGGAAGAATTCGGTTTATTCCATCCTCATCTGAACGCCTCGATCCCTATTGAATATTTGGGTTCGACTCCCACTCTACCGAACCTATCAACACTCAGTTGTGTTCTTGGATTTGACAATGCTGGGTCAATCACTCTCTCGTCTGATGTTCATCTTTATTCAATTATCTCTTCTCTTGATACACATCAAAAAATGTCTCGAAATTCCTGATCTAACGATTTCTGGAAAATTTGAACCGCACGGTAAGCAGATTTATCATGGGAATGTCAAGCAACATCTTTTCATTATTCGATCAACCCAGGCGTGAAATTCAACCAAAGGCTCTAAGAATCTTGGATGCGCTTATCAGCCCTTTCGTAGACGATGATGATTTTGAAGGAAAGGTTCATATTTTTTTTTTCGGCGTTGTTTTATAGCAGATACTTTCTGCCCCTCCCCCCCTCCCCTTAAAAAAAGACCAAGCAAAAATAATGGTATTTTTTGAAACATAGATTCCAAATACGTTTCGGGGCTTGGGGGAGGTGACGACGAACAATTCCGAAGGTTTCCAAGATAACGGTCGAGATAATATCCTCATGGCAGATTGTGGTTTTACTAAAGAGAGCATACCGATCTACCCATTGATTCAACCTGAGCGAAAATTGGATGTGATCATTGCTGTTGACGCGGTAAGTGACCCTCACAGCGGTGTAACTTGAATTTTGGTGATGGGGTCCAACTTAGAACTCGAATATGATTTTTTCTTATTTCGTTTTGATTTGAGTAGAATACGGATACCGAGGTCAAAAATTCGAGGCTGACGAGATGTGAGTACTTGACTGATGATCTCCTCCGTATGTATGTACAAAGTAGAGACGAGAATGATAAAACTGGTCTTCGGAATACGACCTGTTGGAACAGATCCCAATGGTACGGCCTTGTATGCATCTTATCAAAGAACCCTACTTCCGATTTATGGCGGGAAACTGATGCCCAAGTGAGCCAAATTCGTGCTTCGTATACCCCGAGTTTCTGACTAGACTCGTATCAAAACGAAACAAAAAAGGGGTGTGTGTGGCGGAGGGGAAGGGGGGGGGATTGACATCAAACGATAGAAGATTCGAGCTGATTTTGATTGATTCTTTAGGATTCCAAACCCATACGATGGCACGTTTTCCAAGTTAGGATACCATCAACGACCAACTTTTTTCGGATGTGAAGAGTTTGAGAGTCCCTTAATAATCTATCTTCCAAATTACTACCTCGTTGGAAAGACTAACCAGCCTACAACTACCACCACACTAAGCGTAAGTTAGAGGCACAGTTTTGTCGATGCGAATTCATTTATTTTTGATTTAGAATGAAATGGAATGTTGTTTTAATCTGCAAGACTGACGTAAGATACATGCGTGAATACAACAACGTTAAACAATAATAACAAAAAAATCAACAAATCAAAACCATAATCACATACATCATCCTTAGCCCGAAGAAGTGCTTGAATTCTTCCAGAACGGATTTGCCATCGCTTCTCAGAATGAAGGGATCACCAAGAATCCGGAATGGCCAGCATGCTTAGCGTGTGCGCTGATCGACCGACAAGCTCGTCGGAACTCAGCTTCGAGAACGTTGCAATGCCAGGCTTGCTTCGATCAATACTGCGCAGTCAGCTGACCGAGCTAACGGCGTGGTGGCCCCGCCTCCACCTCTTTACCAAACCTTTTCCAAACTTGTCGCTTGTTCTTATTATTATTATTATTATTTGTTTCGATGGTGCACCAATAGACATCATTCATCTTGTCAGAATGAAACGAATGTTGTTGTGAAAATAATACGAAAAAAATACATCAATCGATGCCGAATTTTGGAATGATTGGTTATGAAACAACCAGTTTGGAAGAACTCTCCAAAACTCATCAAATCCCTCGTTTTCAAGCAAAAAGTTAATGATCATTTCATGATCAATCAATGAGTTGATCCATAAATTTTCCAGTCTTTTGTTTTGTTTTTATTTGTTTCTAAACATCTTATTGAAGAGAAAAATGGCTTCATTCATTAGATTATCAAGTTGATTTGGATTTGATGAGTAGAAATTTAGTTTGGCTTGTCTGGTTTGATGTTGAATTTAAATTTAGTTTGCTTGGTTTCTTTAGGGGATGTATAAATCCAAGAATGATAATTTCTTTACATCATTAAATAAAGAGCAGGCAGTAGGAGAGGGCGGATGGGGGGGGGTTGAATTTTAAGGACTTTGAATGGATGTGAAATGAATCCAGAAGGTTGTATTGAAGGCAAGAGTTAAAAATTTAGTTTTTGAACCTTGGAAGTGAAGGATTTTTTAGAAGGTCCAAAGCTTTTGGCATATTCAACAGGGTGATTAACAATAGAATGCATCAAAGTTAAGCCAACCAGACATATATTTTGATGGTAGGTTTCATCAAAAAAAACAAAACAAATTAAAACCTTCCATTTAAATTTCAAAATGAACAGCAATTTCACCATGGATGTTTCAGTGTTAAACTGAAGGGAAGTGTTAAATTTTCAAGCATACACAACTCAAAATGGGTTGTGTGACATGGTTCACAACTCAGATGGGTCATTTTGAGATGTGGCATGCCTGCCATTCACAACTCCAGTGTTGTGAGCAAAAAAAAAATTAAAATGAAATTGAATAAAAATAGGGCATTATTTTTCTCATGCATCCAACCCTTTACTTCACGCATTTTGACATTAGTGCGCGGTTGCACCCCTTTGATGTTTCATGCCAAAATACTTTGTTTCACGCAACTTTCAAGAATTCATTTTTTTTTGAATTCTGACTGTGTAGCCTTGTAGGAGGGGCTCTTAAACGCCTAACCAAAATCTTTGGTAATTTTTGAGCCATTAGAAACCCATCAAAAATGCAATCAAAAAATGAAAAAATTCTGTAAAAACAAATTTTTGCATGGGTTTTTGGATCATCATTTTGGCTATTTTCATTGTTTTTTTTTTTTTTGGTTATTTCAGCTTCCATAAATTTCAATTAACATTCATAGAGTCTTCAAATATTTTTTCCATATTTTTTGGGTGTATCCTTTCACCTTAAAAAATTCCTTCAAAAAACACAAAAAACCAAAAAAATCAAATTTCTCTTTGGACATTTGAATCCTTTTATTTTCCTTTTTATTTCATTTTTTTGGGTAATTCAAGCTATCAAAAAGTTAAAACAACATTCAAAGAGCATAATTTTTGTTTTCAGATTTTTTGGATGTATTATTTTACCTTAAAAAATTCCTTCAAAAAAGCAAAAAAATTCAAAAAATTCAATTTTCTTGTTTGACATTTGGATCCTTATGTTTGCCATTTTGAATTATTTTTTTGGTGTTTCAAGCTTTTAGAATTTTGAGAGAACTATTCCAGAGCTTTTTCAAAAAATTTTCAGGATTTTTGGATGCTATTTTTGACCTTTAACAATTCCATCAAAAAACCAAAAAATTTGAAAAATTCACTCTTCTTTGAGCCCTTCACATGAATATATTCAATATGACTGAAAACTTTTTCCTGGAACCACCACCCATCTTGGAGCGCCCCAATTATCTTATAAACCACCCCCTTGACCTGTTCCACCCTCCCATCACCTCCCACCAAACCATCCCACTACCATTCCATACCACACCACACCACAACACAACACACCACACCACACCACACCACACCACACCACACCACACCACACCACACCACACCACACCACACCACACCACACCACACCACACCACACCATACCACACCACACCGCAGCACACCACACAAAAGCATACCACACCACACCACACCACACCACACCACATGAAGCCACACCACATAAAGCCACACCACACCACACCACACCACATCTTTTCACACCACACCACCAACCACTCATCAAAACAACTTAACACTTGAGATACTTCCAAACAAGAACATCTCTTTTTCCAATGGCTCAAGAAAATATCCACCCACTTTTCAGAACTGTTTCAACTGTTTCTCCAGGCCCATCCTCCATTATCTCATCTAATCAAACTAGTGATTCACATTACCTAGCTCCTTATTCACCTACTCAAACTCTTGATTCTGCTCCTCTGGCCCCTCCTGCTGAGCTATCATATAACCAAAAGGATGAGCTGATTGAGGCTGTCCAATCATGGGCAAAGGCCCATGAATATGCCATATCTACCAGAGTATAAAATTGTAAGAATCAGGCCTACACTTATCAATGTGATAAATCTGGGGAATATAAAACCAGCAAAGATACCTCCAAATTAAAAAAATCAAGAAAGACCAATTGTCCTTTCAGGTTATCCGGGAAGTTTTCAAAAAGATCCGGTTTTTGGGTGGTGAAGGTTAAATTCCCAGAGCAAAAATTCCATTGATCCTTCCACTCATCCCATCCACAGAAGAATCCAAGGGGAGCAAAAGGAGGTGGTTGAAAATTTATCCAAAGCAGGAGCGCCCCCTTTAAAAATTCTCAACTCTCTTATACAAAACTCATCATCACCTATCCATACAAATCTCCCTACAATTTACAACAAAAGATCCCAAATAAAAAAAATTCCCTTGATGACAAAGCTCCTGTGGAAGCACTCATATTGGAACTCAGGAATCCTTCTTTTTAATAAAAAATGAACAATTTAGATGGTCAAATTACTTCATCATTTATTCCACCCCCTGATTCCGTGAAACTTCGCAACCTTTTCCCCGCTATCATTATGATGGACTGTACATATAAAAAAAAAAAATTGAAATTCTCCTTCTTCATATTCTTGGGATAAACAATTGTGCTAGAAGCTTCTCAGTTTCATTATGTTTCTTATCTCAAGAGAAAAAACATAATTATGATTGGGCCCTGACTCAACTTCAGGAAATATTTCATGATAAAGAACCTATTGCGATTGTGACAGAAAAGGAACAAGCACTTATTAGCTCAATTGAATCAAATTTCCCTTCCTCTAATCATCTTCTCTGCGACTGGCACATTTTCAAGAATATTCAAAATCATTGCAGGAACCACTTTAAATCTGAAGATGAATGGAAGCTATTGCAGAAAAAAATGGCATCATTTGGTCTATTCAAAATCTGAATCAAGCTATCATGAAAACTTCACAAAACTTTTTCTGGTCTGGAATACTCCCACTTCTGACTATCTTTTTAAAAACTGGATTCCTCTGAAAAGAAAATTTTTCTCCTATTTGGAAAACAACTGTTGGAATTCAGCTATTTTCTGCTCAAACTTAAGTTCCTTTTTTTTAAACAATTGCACTCATTTTTAATCTAAGTTATCCTCCGGTATTATGGGCCTCATAAAAGTAGTATTTTATGATTAAAAATGATCTCTTGTATCTCTAATCAGTTGTCCCTCTTATTGGTTGATTTTCTCAAGGTTAAGTTACAAATATGTCTGAAAGAATGCTAGTCTGAGTAGTCTGATTGTCCTTCTACAATCAAATCTTGTAGCCATGAGCCCTGATCACTGTTCATCTATAGGTCTTCTGATATCTAATGACCTCCTTTCTTATCATCTTATTTCTTAACTATAATTTCTGTTTAATGTGCTAGATCAGCTTGAACTAACACCTCAGCTGTCTGTGATATCCACTCTTCTTTTTTCACTCACATTTTCTGTATTATTTCATTGAAGTGTCTCTGACCTATTCTTTGTGTGTCACTGACTGTGTGGTATCTCTCTGACTATTACTTCATTCATTATTCATAATATTTCTTATTTCCTGGACCACATATTGGTCAGTGCTGTCTTTCAACTAAATATCCAGTGGAGATCCAGTTGCTCCCCCAGCCTCTGTTGGGCAGACCCATGCCGTTCCCTACACCAGTTTCTCAAACCCGTGCCAAGTCTATCTCAACCCCAGGCATCCAGAACTCAACCTCCTTACGGCTCCGTCACCTTTGACTCTGTCTATCCGCTCTCTTGATCCAATACACAATTCCCAACTTGTCCTCCCACTTCCCTATCCAGCCAGATAAACGTACTGCACCCAACCTATCCTTGAAACCCGATTGAATTTGGGAGGAGCAAGTACTCAATCCACTCCCTCCTGTGATTGTGGCTCCAAGCCCGCTAGCAGTGCTTTTGACCCAGGTATATTCTCAAGTCCTACTCTCCGTCCTTATTGTTTTCCTGATCAATGTTTTTTCTTTACTTATCATCTTTTCATTCCTTTCTGACTTGTGATCATCTCTGCTCCCTTATCTCAATCTACAACATTTTTCTCATATTATACTATTACAAGCCTTGTAGTTGAATTGAAAGAAAGAGACTCTTGAGCAAATTATTACATGGTAGCAAGAGTTGACTCTTAATTCAAACAAAGCTTGAATAGATACATAGGTTGAAAAATCCAGGTACTCTAACCAATGGCCAAACGCATGGGACATCTCATACTCATCCCTCAATCAGACAATTTGGACGACAACTACTCAACAAAATCAAAGATAGTAAAGCTAAACCATTGTAAGACTCCAAAAGGTGATAGGCTGTGGAAGTTCCTGCGGAGGGGAAAGGTGCTGTTTAGGCTTCCCTCCTGAGTGTTACAAAAATATTTAAATGTAACCAAGATCAAAGTCCAGAACCTGGTAAAAAAGGGACCAAATTTAAGAGGATAAAGGTGATAGTAGTCAGTAGCTGGGGAAACAACACTATCTGAGGCAAGATGATGCTGGGGAAAACTTGAATAGAAAAAGTCAAGGATTGTTCAGAGTTCAACAAGACAACACAATTGTGAGTGACAACGCCCACAAGCTAATAGCTCTGGTTGTCAGCAGAATCTTAGGAAAGATCAACTCAATCCCAAACAACCTCCAGGTTCTCAATGAACCTGCCCAACTCTCCGCAATCAAGCGCTTGAAGGGTACCAGATAAATGTGGGTGGATGCACAAGACAAAGCTAATTGTTTGATGAAGCTCTAGAAGCAAAAAAATAAATGATTCAAAAAAAGAATAACCCAACACTTCTCAAGGGACTCAAGAGTAGCATGGCGGAATTCAACTTCAAAATGAAATAAAGGGAGGTTTAACACTCCAGGTTTTAAGCTTAATAAAACCTCTTCAGTCAAACGTGACCGGTTGCGGAAAGATAATCAAAGGATGATCAGGATCAGTATGGTCGGATAAAGGGATCAGGAGTGGTGTAACACAATCAAGAATTCAATCCTTCAAATTCTTCTTCAACCAGCAAGGCTATTGGTTGGTGATAAAGATCAAGGATCAGGATTTGAGTATGGAGGCTCAAGGATCAAGGGGAAATCATGGATATACCCAGAATTCAGTTCTCAGATAAAGGGGAATGAGACCCCATGGATGATTTATTTCAGGATAATAGTGATGATGATTCTCCCTGGTAAGGTACCATATGATTCCCCCCACCAAAAGGCAGGGGAGAGCGCCTCCTTATATGGGCAGTAGGCCCTGTTAGACTATGTACAAGTGATTCTACAAATAGAGCGGATTTTTTTTTTTTTGATTTCAGATGATCAGAAAAATTGATCAGGCGGGCCAATGGAAATCCGGCCTCCCTGACTGGGGTGGGATTGTTCTAATCCCTTCACCTCTCTTGCATCTGTCCGCGGACAGCGCGCGCAACAACACCGGGATCACCCACCCCTCACCCAAAGGCAGAAGGGGTGGGAAGAAAAAATGAACCAGACCGCCCGCAGATGTCTGTGGGTGGTAGACAATGCTTTTCCACCCCTTCCCAAAGATGGAAGGGGGTGAAACTGATTGACGGAGGTGGGAGAGTCCCAGGAGGAAGGTGAGAAGGTTGGCCAGAGCGGATGACTGATGGGTGTTGTGTGAGGTTGCATGACTAGAGGAGCAACGGGCCTGGGTGTTGGAAATAGGGGAAGGGAAAGATGAATTGATGATTTGCACGTCTGAACTCAAGAAGGATTGCTCAACGGATGTGGCAGCTGAGGATGCCAAGGTGGGAGGATGAATGGATGAGAAGCAGGCACATTGAAAGCAAATGGGCCAGCAGTACTTGGCCTGTTGAGGGAGGAGGCAATGGGAGAGACTGAGGATGGTAATTGAGAGGCAAGATCATGATGGGAAGAAGGCTGGGGGGGACAATCCAAGTCAGTCAAAATGGACAAGAAGAGACTGGTAGGATGATGATAGGAGGAGAGAGGAACCAATGAGGGTGGAAGATGGGGGTTGAGGCTAACCGGCTTTAGGGGCACAGTGAAGGAGAAGAAAGCTTCATGAGGCTGGTTTTGCATGACGTAAACTGAGCTGAGGATGATGTTCAAAGGTTGATCAGACAGCAAGTTAATTGATGACCATAATCATCCAGTGTGACCAGGACATCCAACCTATACAGGTGAGAAGAAAGGGGAGTTTGTATGTGGCAAGGTTAGATAGGATGAATTGCGCCGGGCCGACGGGAGGGATAACAGGAGGAGGAGCAGCCGCGGGTCGGCACGGAGTTAGTGGGTAGGGGGGAAGAATGGGGGGGGATATCTTGGGCCAAGCGGGTCTTGGCCCGCGCGTTTGGCCAAAAGGAAGGGGGGAACAAAGAGAGAAGGGATCAAACGCAATTCCTAGGTGATGAGACCAAGAAAGGCCTGTCCTAGACCACTGGGACAGAGGATTGTTTGGCAGGATGAGGAAAAAAATTCCGTTTTTTTTTTTTTTTTTTTTTTTGGAATGACACCTAAATAAAAGAATTGTAAGTTTTTTTTTGAATTTTCCGCATCTGGTCCAGGGTGTCCAGATTTGGTCACCACATCTCTCCCCAACTTACAGACTGTCCCTAGTCTGCATCTGAGCTTGATGTCATAAAAAAAAGAAGAGAAAGATGATTGAACACAAGGAATGGCCATTTGATCTTGAGGGTGATTGAAAAGAATATCTTGATCCATCCAAAGAAAATCCTAGAGTGCACTGCAATAAAATGAAGAAGGTGTCCCAGGTGCTCACGTATGTGGCATACAGTAGAGTTTCACAACAAAACGCAGCAGATGACCCTGGTGGTGCACAATTGGGAGGACTTACTTCTGATCAAAGTTGCCTCCACAACAATGAAATTTCTTGACCTGATCAGCAGAGAACCTTCTGGCCATCTTAGTACCATCCAGTTCCTCCAAAACATATGATCCACCTATGACTTGACGGACCACTCAATAAGGACCATTCCAGCAATTGGAAAAAAGCTTTCCCCACTGAGTTTCCAAGGATTGATTATAAGCTAAAAATAGATCACCAGGATTCAAGGGATCCCTGACTCTATTGGAATGCTTATCCTCCCAATACTGGACTGATTATTTGCTTGACTCCATCATTTTCTGATAAGCTTCATCACAAACATCTTCACTTTGCTCCAATTTCTTGGATCTGGCAACTAATAGATCAGTGGTGGAAGAAACCTTTTCCCAGGAAATACCTAAGAAAGATTCCATTTCCAGATCAAGAGGAAGGACAGCCCTTTGACCAAAGAGGATTTTGTAAGGTGAGTAGCCAGTGGTTTGTTTATTTGAAATTTTATCAGAGAAGAGGACCAGAGGAAGAACTTTGCAACAATTCCTTCCACTTTCACCAGCCAACTTGACAAGAGCAGCCTTCAAAGGGGCATGGCCTCTTTCCACCATGCCTTGTCCTTCAGGATAATAAGGAGTGGTCACCCTATGTTGACCAGGAAGCAATTGGATCATTTTGGCCAGTTTGCCACCAAACTCAGAGCCACCATCAGTTGAACAAGATTGAGCCAAGCCATAACGCATTTTCCAAGTCTCATAAACAAAGGCTGCTACTGATTCAGAGCTGAGGTTTGTAAGAAATTATGCTTCAACCCATCCAGAAAAATCATCTCTAGCCACAATGAGGTACTTAGCTCCATCAGCCTTAATGTGAACCACATCCATAGCAATCCTTCCAAAGAAAGTGGACTCTCCAGTGGGATAATGAATTTCAGCCGGGCAC
Organism: Puccinia polysora; assembly: GCA_025617555.3. Taxonomy (NCBI): domain Eukaryota; kingdom Fungi; phylum Basidiomycota; class Pucciniomycetes; order Pucciniales; family Pucciniaceae; genus Puccinia; species Puccinia polysora. The sequence goes on along the minus strand of CM062634.1, from coordinate 13,040,571 downwards.
CTAAGATCATGTTTATGACATACTTCACAACTCTTGCACCATTGAGAGACTGATTTCTTCAAAGATGGCCACCAGAATTGTTTGGATATACATTGATAGGTTTTGTTTTCCCCACAATTCCCAAGGCCTTCATGTAGACTTTTGAGGATTGAATCTTGTTTAGAGGGGATAGTGACGACAATTAGAGCTCAAGGATTTCCTCTTTTCATAAGCCTAGTACCTTGGACAAAGAAATTGGAGGACTTCCTTTTGAGTGATTGAAAATCTTTAGCAGAGAGATAAGGAGGCCTTTGGATAGTGGAAAGGTACTGCTCTAATTTTAGCCAGAAACCTTGTAGGAAGCCAGAATAATCTTGGGAGGAAAAGGTGAAGACTTGCTGAATTAAAGGCTCCTCCTCATCAAAGTCCACTCCAACATCCAATTCTTCATCTCTAAGGGGGCGTCAAGATAAACCATCAGGCATGGTGAAGGATTTTCCAGGCCTATGAACAATATCAAAAGAGAAAAGTTGGATAAAGGCCACCCAGCAAGTCATAGGAGCATTTGGGAGGCTGGGAGCATTGATCATTTCAATGATGGATTGTGCGTCGACTTGTATATCAAAGTGTTGACCCCAGAGGACAGTTTGGAGTTTCTTCAACATTTTAGCCACTCCACAGAGTTCCAGTTTTGGTTGGCAGTACCTGGATTCTACATCTGAAAATAACAAGGATTCATTGAAGGCAGGATGGTCCCAACCATTTTCATCTTCCTGAGTGAGGACAGCCCCAACAGATTGATAACTAGAATCAACAGCCAATTTGATCTTGCCAGCTCCCGGTCCATAGGCAATCTTTTTCAAGACTATGTCTTTGCCAACCATCATTTTAAGTAGCTGAAAACAATGTTCACAATCTTGGGTCCAGATCCACTCAGCATCTCTTCTGGTCAGGCAATGTAGAGGAGCACAGATTTTGGATAGAGATGGGATAAAGATTCAAACATAAGTAAAAAAACCTAGAAAACCACTGACTTCAGTTGGATTGATGGGAGTAGGCCAAGAGAGGATTTTGTTGACTTTGGATGGAGCCATCCTTCTTCCTTCCTTGCAGACAACATGACCAACGTTTTCCAGAGCAGGGACACAGGCAGCCAGTTTGGACCCAGAGACAGTGAGGCCAGATTCTTCAATTTGAAACAAGATCCTTTCCAAAGTGGTCGCATATTCTCAGATAAATAAACATATTCCTGAATGCCAGGGTAAGAGCTCATTTTTATAATCAGAAACTGGTCCTTTAATTCCGCCATTGTCAATAAAGATACCAGCATGATCAGGGATTTCATCCTTGAGGATCCTAACCATCTGAGCCTGATAGACTGTAACCAAGTTGGTGGCACCTTGAGGCAATCAAGTAAGTTGGAAACAACCAAGGGGAGTATTGAATGTAGTGAGAGGGCAAGAAATTGGATGTGAGGACCGTTTGTCATAGCCACCCATAATGTCACCTAGACCATAGCAAGCTCTCCCAGAGAAGGATTCAACAAATTCTTCAGTAGTAGGGGCAATACCAGAGTCTTTAATAGTAACCTTATTTAGAGGCTGGAGATCATGAACTATTCTAAGTTTACCATTACTTTTAAGGACACAGAAAACAGGACTGGAATAGCTAGAAGTTGACTGTTTGTATAAACCGGTTTGGACTCGTTCCCGGACCAACTTGATGAATTTTTTGACTTTGGAAGCAGGGATCAGGATCTTTTTCTTTTGACAGGGATCATGTTCTTCTACAGGAATTATATAAGGCAGACCATAGGATTCTTTCAAGAGACCTCTCTCTTCTTCACAGAAATCAATAGCTTTTTCCCTAAGAGCCAAGACATTTTTGATCAAATACAACTCATCAGGTAGAAGCCATCCATCTGGTCCAAAGTTGACCACTCCCAGATGTTCTTCAGTGACACAACCAGAGGGGATGAATGGACCAGTGAGAGATTGAGGTAAGCCACAGTAAGGATCGCGGGATAGAGGGGGACACCTAAGAGGAGGGTTGAGTTTGAGAGGCATTGGTTGGTTGACTGGTTGGATTTTCCTAGCAACTGGTTTATATTTGGAGGTAAAAGAGAGCGGTTCTTGTTTTCTCCAAGAGTTGACCAGAGAGATCTGACTACAAGGATTGAGACCAAGTTCTAACCCCTTCCAAGTTTGATGTTCCGCAACGTTTTTGAAAGGTGCCTTTTCCATAAAATAAGTCCCAGGAGATAATGCATTGCTCACATGTGTGGCACAAGGTAGGGTTTCAAAAATGATAGTAGTAGGATACCCTGGTGGTGCACAATTGGGAGGACTTACTTCTACCCCAATTTGCCTCCACTGAAGCCCATATTCTTCCATAAAAAGGCCACCAAAAATAGGAGCAAGATTGGGATCTAGTTTAGACTCATTGCGGAGATTCAAACAGGAACTGAGAGAAGATTGATTAGGAATAAGAGTAAAAGGAAAAGAAGAAAAAACAGATGAAGAAGAAATATTTTTGGATTTTTCCATTTTGATTTGTTTTTGATTTTTGATATTTTTGAGATCAGAAGAAAACTTTGAAAAGAAAGAGAAATAAGCCTCTGGGATGAGAGTTGACCCTTGATTTTAAGTTTGAGGCTGAAAAGAACTAAAACTATTAGTAGGATCAACTACTCCCATAAAAAATGAGAGGAACTAGAATGATCCTCCTGTTTTCCTTTTAGAGATGACTTAGGAAAATGACCAGGGAAATCTCTTTCCCAGCGACCAGAATCCAAAGAACAAAGAGGAACCTCAATTTTTCTACCACCAGAATCAGGGAGGAGGATTCTCTCCTCAACTTGATTGGAAAATATAAGAGTTGCTCCAAAATTGATTAAGAAAGGTTGACCCAAGATCATAGGTCCATCCAGGTGTGTGATCCAGAAATGACAAGTTCCAACAATGTTTCAGCCAATCTGGACTGGAATATCTTCAACAATTCCAACCAATTTGCAAGACTGGTTTCCTATTCCATACACTGAAGAGGTGAAGCTGACCCTAGGGCTGAGTTTAAGTTTGCAGGCCATAGCATCTGAGATCAAGTTGAACTGAGAGCCAGAATCAACAAGGAGTGAGACCGTTTTTTCTGATTCACCAAGATAGCAGGGAAGAAAACCAAGAGGACAAGAGTAAAGGCTAGACTCAGAAGAGGGGTCTGTTCCACCAGAATCCTCCATCAAATTTCCAGAGGAGACCATGAGTTCTTCAGGACCAATTTCCACACATCAACAAGAAACCCATTTCTTCATTCCTTCAGCAACAGATGGAGAGATTGACAGGAGTTCAGCCACAGATAGATCAGGAATTTTAAGATCAAAGATTTTCTTTAGTACCCCTTCCACAGAATTGGGGTGATCTTTGGAAATTCCCCTCTCAAACCAAACTTTGTGCTGGGTGGAGGGAGGAAGATTGGGTGAAGCAGGAACAGGATCAGGGGATTGAGGAGGTTTAATAGATGAGGGATGAGGATCAGGGTGATCTTGAGACCTTTCCATGAGTGGTTCTTTTTCCACCCCCATGTCTTCTACATCAGAAGAGGGCTCAGGTGAGGATCATTGTTTGGGTAGTTTTTGGAGGATCAAGGTTGGCAAGGAAGGAGCTTTATGAGTTTTGGGCTCCTCATGTTGCTTCCTAGCTGGATTGGATTGGTAAGCACCAACCAGAGAGGAGGAGGAAATAGCTGGGGGATACCAGGGTTGAAGAGTACCACAAGAAGATTGGAAATCCACAGAAGCCAAGGATGCCTTCATAGAAGGGGGTGGCTGGTAAGAGCCACCACATGATGAATAGGGCAAGAAAAATTGAAGGGGATTAGGGCACCATTAGAAGAGCTGAAGATATTTGATTACCTGAACCAACAGACTAAGGAATAGAAATCAACAAAAATTGAAGGAGAGGCGTAAGAAAGAAGATGGAAGAAAGCTGTAGGTTCTCACTCAGTGCGGACATGAACAAGATGAGGCGCTTGAATAACAATGACAATTGGAGAAATGAAGAAATGAAAACAGATGGAACTGAATGGAAATGTTTTGAGATTGTTCAGTGGTTGTTGTGGGATTTGAAAAAAGGAAACCTCACATGTGAACAGAAAAGGAAATCGGCAAAAGGAGATTGGTAAGTAGGATTGATTGGTTGAGGTGTTGAGGCAATAGTTGTTTGTCGAGGATAGTAAGTTGGGTGTTGGAAGGGAGCTGATGGGACTTGAGGAACTTGTATGAGGCTCGAGAGATGATGTCAAAGAAAAGGTGGAGGATAGATGGAGGGGAACAGGGATGATAGAATGAAGGAGGATGGAGGAGTGGGGAGACGGATGATGAGATGATGGAGGAGCGGATGGATGATGAGATGATGGAGGAGCGGATGGATGATGGGATGATGGAGGAGCAGATGGATGATGAGAAGTGCGGGAGCGGGAGCGGGGTGATGATGGAGGAGCTGATGGATGAATGAGAAGTACGGGAGCAGGAGCAGGGTTTAGGTGAGCTTGAGTGGGGAGCGGGAGAAGTGTGAGAAGCTAGATCAGTGCGGGGAGCGGGAGCGGTGTGAGAAGCAGATTTCCTCTCAACACGCCGCAGTGTTCAGATGAGAGGTTGCAGAATTGTGTTGGCAAGGCGTTTGACTGAGGGTTTAATAGCAGATTTTGTCAATGGGTCGGCTAGCAAAGATTCCAAAGGGACAAGATTGGTGACAATAAGTTTGGCGTCTTTTTTCTCCCAAAGCCATTTGATTTGAATGTCAACGTGTTTGAGCGCGCTGTGGTGAGATTTGAAGTTGATGAGATTGTTTAGGGCTTTGTTGTCAATGTGTGAGCAGTGGGTGAGGGAAAGAGAGGGATTTAGTTCTTTCAGGAGGTTCAGGATCCAGATTTTCACTTGAGTAGCTAGAAAGAGAGATTTGAGTTCCCCTTTGGTTGAGGACAGTGAAACTGTAGGTTGAAGCTTGCTGTGCCAGGAAACAGCACAGCCGTAGAGCAATATAAAGTAGCCAGTGTGGCTTCTTCTCAAAATGGGATCATTGCCTCCATTGGAGTCGCTCCACAACTCAAGATTGAATTTGAAGGAACTATTTTTTAGGCGAAGACAAAGACCTTGGGTTGTTTTGACATACCACCAGGCGTGCTTGGCTTCCGTCCAGTGAGATAAAGCAGTCCTTGCATTGAATCTGGACAGGGAGGAGACAGGGTAGGAAAGGTCTGGTAGAGTTTGAGTGGCGATGAAGTTGAGGTAGCCCGTAGAGGAGCGGTAGTTGATATTGAGTTTGGAGAAATTGGAAGCATCTTCATTGGTAGCGGGTTTGAGTGCGATGCCGGGAGTAGCCGGTGTGTTGATTGGTTTGGATTCTGAGATTCCAAGTTTGGTAAGTCCAGTTTTGATATGATTGGGTTGATGTAGGCAGGGTCCTTCCGGCAAATCAATAATGTAGTTGCCAAGGATTTTGGTGAGAGGACCTTTGTGCGAAGTGGCAAATTTAGCTTTTAGTTTTGTTTGTAGTTCTTGAGAATCTCCAATGATAACCAGGTTGTTGACGTATCAGAAGATAAAAAGTTGAAGGGATTTATTTATGAATAGACACGGGTCAGCAGCAGACGCGACAAAGCTTTGATCAAGGAACCACTGTTTGAGGGTGTCAAACCAGCTCTTAGGGGCTTTTTTCAGGCCGTATAGGGCCTTGCTTAACTTGAGATAAGGAAAGGGAGTGTTGTATCCAGAAGGGGCCTTGATGTAGATTTCTTTGTCAAGTTCAGCATGCAGGAACGCGGACTTGATGTCCATTTGCGTTATTGGTAAGTTTTGATGGAAGGAGTATACCAGCAAAGTACAAAGTGTGGTGATTTGACCTGTGGGAGCGTAGGTTACCCCATATTCAAGGAATTCTAGTTGCTGGAAGACTTGGACACACAATCTTTCTTTGAAGATTAGACCATCATTGTTGGGGTCAATTTTAAGCCGATATACCCACACAGTCGACAGAGCCTTCTTGCCTTCTGGCAATGAATAGCAGCCGGTCAAGACGCCCATGGATTCAATTCCAGTTAGTTCCTTTTTCATGCCAAGAGTCCAATTTTGACTATTGGGCGAGCGTTTGGCCTCTTCATAGCTTCTGGGAACGTTCTGGGTGAGAAATCCATAGCGCTGGGGATGTTGAAGGGAGGAGCGGTCTCTGAGAGTTATGCCGGAGGGAGTGAGTTGAGATACTAAATCCTTGTCGTCTGAGGAGTCGGAGTTGGATTGGGAGATTTTAGAAGTTTACTTTGGAGCTTCAGGGTCTGGCGTGAGTTTGGTAGCTGGTGATGGTTCCGTGTGTTTGGGATTGTTAGAGCTTTAGTCAGAGGGTGATAGCTGATTTTGATTTGTCAAGGCAAGGGTATCCAGAAGATCAGAGTCAATTTGAAGGAGGTTTTTGAATGGGTGTTCATGCAAAGAGGAGAATTCAGTCAGCTTTATATTTTCAAAGATCTTAACATGCTTAGAGCAGATTGTTTCCCCAAGTTCTGGGACAAAGATTCAATAGGAATTAAATTTTAGGTTATGACCCACAAGGATTCCTTCCCACCTTTTCTTTTCAAACTTTCCAATACTGTGGCAAAGATTGAGAACAATGGTTTTGGATCCTAGAGTTCTGATCAAGCTGAGTTTGGGTTTGAGTCCGTTCCACATCTCCAAGGGGCTTAACTTTGATTCTTTTGCTGGTAGAAGATTGAGGATTTTGCAGCTTCCCACTAGGATTTGGTCCCAGAGCTTGACAGGAATGGACATGTTGATAAGAGTGGTTCTTGTGGCTTCAACTATCCTTCAATTTCATCGCTCCGCGATGGGGTTGTGTTGAGGAGTGTAAGGTTAAGATGTAGTGTGTATGATTCCCGAGTCTAGGAGGAAGTTGGAGAGTTTGGAATTAACAAATTCGCCCCCGTTATCCGAGTGGAGCGACTTGAGTTGATATCCGAACTGATTTGAGTGTAATTTGATGAATTTGATTATTTCATCCGTGACATCAGATTTAAGTTTGATTGGAAGACAGGTTTTGAAACGAGAGAATTTGTTGGTGAGTAATAAGAAATATCTATTAACAGTCTTGGAAACTGGATTGATTGGTCCACATACATCAGCATGTAACCTAACAAACAGTTTGGTGCAATTTGGTATGTGGCCCTTGAATGATGATTTGTGAATTTTGCCCAGTGTGCACAATTCACACAATAGCTGACTCCATTTGATTTTTGGGAATTCTCTAGACAGGAGTTTGGTCTGATCCAAATGGGTGTGGCCAAATCGTTTGTGGAGAGTGGTGAGTGTGACAAAGGCGTGGGTTGATTCAGATTGAGAGAGAGAAAGATCCTTGAGGACTTAGAGGTTGTCTTCTATAGATCCAAATAGAATTTTGTTGTGTTTGAATTTCACAACAAAGTTGTTTGGTCCTGATAGATGGAGGGAGCAGCCCTTGTTCAATAGTTGTCTCAAAGATACCAGGTTCACCGCCAACTGAGGAACAAATAGTGACTGGATTAGAAGAACACTGCAAGATTCTGAGAGGATTTTGGCCGTTCCAATGCCTTTGGCGTGGAGTGATGAGTTTTCTTTTCCAGTTTGAATCTGTGTGTTGTCTTCTGTAAGGGCTTCAAAGAATTCCGGTGAGTTGAACATGGATTGGGAAGCTCCAGAGTCCAGTATGATAGCTTGCTTGGAGAGAAGTTGAGAGTTGATCATGGCGAAGTTGTAGGAGGTATAGGATAGATTGGCAAGGCAGGTTTGTTTTTGTTTGAATTGGGGTTGTTGTTGGGATTTGGACGGAGATGAGGGTATAGCCACCAGCATGCGTGCTTAGGATGGGAGGACTGCGGATTATGCCAGTTGGCTTGACACTTGATAGCGTCTTGCTTCGTACCTTTGTTCAACATAGCTGAGGCATAGGTGCCGGCAGCAATCTCATTCTTGATTTGATTTAGATGTTTGAGTATCAGATTGCCATCAATTTTGGATTCTCCTAACGAGTGGGTGATTGTGGTCTTGAGATGTTCAAGTTTGGGTGGGAACTTATAGAGTATGAGGTAAGCAACTATATTGTTGTCCATCTTGATTCCAATTTCCAAGATTTGAATTAGAAAAGCTTTGACATTGGTAATGAATTTGTCAACATGTTTTGTATCAAATTGGAGGTTAAGAAAATTGAAGAAAACTCGAGACCTGTTTGCCGTTTGAGACAAGGCATAGAATTCATTGATGGACTTCCAGAGTTCTATCCCATTGGTAAGGTGATAGTCCTTGACACACTTGATATATGTTTGATTGTTGAGCTTGGCCAGGATGTATCCAACCAATTCAAGATTGGTGTCGGGGGGGCATTTCTTGGGTTCGGAGGTCAGGAGCCATTTGGAAATACCTTTAAGGGCAAATATTGTCATAATTTTGGAGCGCCAAAATGAGAAGTTCAATTCCGTCAAGGTGGGGATAGAGTCCGTGAGGGTCTTGAGGAGGGGGGAGTTCAGATATGTTGGTTCAGGTAGGGGTTCCATGATATAGCTCGTGGTAGTCGTTGGAGTTCTGGTGTTTTGGCTTTTAACCGTGAAGAGCTGAAGATATTTGATTACCTGAACCAACAGACTAAGGAATAGAAATCAACAAACATTGAAGGAGAGGCGTAAGAAGGAAGATGGAAGAAAGCTGTAGGTTCTCACTCAGTGCAGACATGAACAAGATGAGGCACTCAAATAACAATGACAATTGGAGAAATGAAGAAATGAAAACAGATGGAACTGAATGGAAATGTTTTGAGATTGGTCAGTGGTTGTTGTGGGATTTGAAACAAGGAAACCTCACATGTGAAAAGAAAAGGAAATTGGCAAAAGGAGATTGGTAAGTAGGATTGATTGGTTGAGGTGTTGAGGCAATAGTTGTTTGTCAAGGATAGTAGGTTGAGTGTTGGAAGGGAGCTGATGGGACTTGAGGAACTTGTATGAGGGTTGAGAGATGATGTCAAAGGAAAGGTGGAGGATAGATGGAGGGGAACAGGGATGATAGAATGAAGGAGGATGGAGGAGCGGGGAGACGGATGATGAGATGATGGAGGAGCGGATGGATGATGAGATGATGGAGGAGCGGATGGATGATGGGATGATGGAGGAGCGGATGGATGATGAGAAGTGCGGGAGCGGGAGCGGGGTGATGATGGAGGAGCGGATGGATGAATGAGAAGTACGGGAGCTGGAGAGGGGTTTAGGTGAGCTTGAGCGGGGAGCGGGAGCAGTGTGAGAAGCTAGATCAGTGCGGGGAGCGGGAGAGGTGTGAGAAGCAGATTTCCTCTCAACACCATTAGGAAGGAAAAATTTATTCCCTTTTTGCTCTACCAATTTCTTGTCTTTGTCCTTCTGGAGTTTGAGACATCAACTGGTTCCATGGCCTTCCCTCTGGCAATAATAGCAGACTAGAGTATTTTTAGGAACAGCACTAGAAGGTTTAGGAACAACAAGAGAGGAAATCTTTTGATCCATTTTGTTCTCAAAGGCTTTGAGCAGTTTAGTGATCTTGTCGATTGTAGCAGTTTCTTGGTTAGGCTGGGGGTTCTTGGGCCTGCGACCAGATTCCATTTTATTCATAATCTTGTTTGACTCTTTGAAAGAGGGAGCATGGACTGGTTCAGTGGTTTTAGATTTTTCGAAAGTGAGGACTTTTTGAACTTTCATAACTTTATCCACCACTCCCCTAAGAATAAGAAAAGCAGGGAGATTGAATTGATTATCCCTGGTAGTGATCATGGATCCAGACTCAACCAGTTTGTCCTTGATCCTTTCCTGCACTCCAAGAGAAAAAGATTGGAAAAATTGGACTCAAATTTTGTCCACTGTGTCAATGTGATCATTTCCGACAAGGTAGGATTGGATTGAATCCCAAGATTTCCTAAAGGACTGATAATCAGAAGCTGAAGCCACACCACAATTGGAGATCCACTGGGAGACAAGGTTATCTAGATCCTGCAAAGTAAAATGTGCTACATCTATTTTTCCCCAATAGGCCAACATTGCTTCCCACAGCAGGGCCCAGTTATGCCGTTTGAAAATTTCAAACAACTCAATGATTTCCATAACTTCATCAGAGGAGATGAAAAATTGTAACTGGTAGGCCATATTGAATTTGCTAGCCCCGTCCACCAAAGCAGCCATCTTGTACAAGTCCAAGAAGCGTTCCACATTTGTCCCATTGAATCCTAAGTTCTTGTTCTGGGGCTTGATCTTAACCATCTTAGGATGAGTAGAAGAGGCGCTGGTAGATTCACTTTTGACAAAGTTTCCTAAAATATTCAAGGAGCAGATTTCCAAAGTGGCTCACAAATGTGGAAAGAGTAGCGTTTCTCAAAAAAAAACAAGTATCTTGCCCAGATGGTGCACAATTGGGAGGACTTACTTCTAGAACAAGTTGCCTCCACGGATCTAGATGATGACAGAAAAAAAGAAAGAGATTGGAGAAGTTGATGATTGTTGGGACTGTAAATACCAAGGTTTCTGGTTTTATCCCGGCCCGGGGGACCAAATGTAAGACTCCAAACGGTGCTAGGCCATGGCAGTTCCTGCGGAGGGGAAAGGTGATGTTTAGGCTGCCCTCCTGAGTGTTACAAAAATATTTAAATGTAACCAAGATCAAAGTCCAGAACCTGGTAAACAAGGGACCAAATGTAAGAGGATAAAGGTGAAAGTAGTCAGTAGCTGGGGAAACAACACTATCTGAGGCAAGATGATGCCGCGGAAAACTTGAATAGAAGAAGTCAAGGATTGTTCAGAGTTCAACAAGACAAGGCAATTGTAAGTGACGACACCCACAAGCTAATCGCTCTGGTTGTCAGCAGAATCTTAGGAAAGATCAACTCAATCCCAAACAACCTCCAGGTTCTCAATGAACCTGCCCAAATCTCCGCAATCAAGCGCTTGAAGGGTACCAGATAACTTTGGGTGGATGCACAAGACAAAGCTAATTGTTTGATGAAGCTATAGAAGCAAAACAATAACTGATTCAAAACAAGAATAACCCAACACTTCTCAAGCGACTCAAGAGTAGCATGGCGGAATTCAACTTCAAAAGGAAATAAAGGGAGGTTTAACACTCCAGGTTTTAAGCTTAATAAAACCTCTTCAGTCAAACGTGACCGGTTGCAGAAAGATAATCAAAGGATGATCAGGATCAGTATGGTCGGATAAAGGGATCAGGAGTGGTGTAACACACTCAAGAATTCAATCAGTCAAGTTATTCTTCAACCAGAAAGGCTATTGGTTGGTGATAAAGATCAAGGATCAGGATTTGAGTATGGAGGCTCAAGGATCAAGGGGTAATCATGAATATACCCCAAATTCAGTTCTCAGATAAAGGGGAATGAGGCCCCACGGATGATTTATTCCAGGATAATAGTGATGATGATTCTCCCTGGTAAGGTACCATATGATGCACCCCACCAAAAGGCAGGGGAGAGCCCCTCCTTATATTGGCAGGAGGCCCTTTTAGACTATGTACAAGTGATTCTAAAAATAGAGCGGAATTTTTTTTTTTTTTGATTTCAGATGATCAGAAAAATTGATCAGGCGGGCCAATGGAAATCCGGCCTCCCTGACTGGGGTGGGATTGTTCTAATCCCTTCACCTCTCTTGCATCCGTCCGCGGACGGGCGCGCGCGACAACACCGGGATCACCCACCCCTCACCCAAAGGCAGAAGGGGTGGGAAGAAAAAATGAACCAGACCGCCCGCGGATGTCCGTGGGCGGTAGACAACGCTTTTCCACCCCTTCCCAAAGATGGAAGGGAGTGAGACTGATTGACGGAGGTTGGAGAGTCCCAGGAGGAAGGTGAGCAGGTTGGCCAGAGCGGATGACTGATGGGCGTTGTGTGAGGTTGCATGACTAGAGGAGAAAGGGGCCTGGGTGTTGGAAATAGGGGGAGGGAAAGATGAATTGATGATTTGCACGTCTGAACTCAAGAAGGATTGCTCAATGGATGTGGCAGCTGAGGATGCCAAGGTGGGAGGATGAAGGGATGAGAAGCAGGCACATTGAAAGCAAATGGGCCAGCAGTACTTGGCCTGTTGAGGGAGGAGGCAATGGGAGAGACTGAGGATGGTGATTGAGAGGCAAGATCATGATGGGAAGAAGGCTGGGGGGGACGATCCAAGTCAGTCACAATGGACAAGAAGAGACTGGCAGGATGATGATAGGAGGAGAGAGGAACCAATGAGGGTGGAAGATGCGGGTTGAGGCTAACCGGCTTTGGGGGCACGGTGAAGGAGAAAAAGGCTTCATGAGGCTGGTGTTGCATGACGTAAACTGAGCTGAGGATGATGTTCAAAGTTTGATCAGACGGCAAGTTAATCAATGACCATAATCATCCAGTGTGACCAGGACATCCACCCAATACACGTGAGAAGGAAGGGGAGTTTGTATGTGTCAAGGTTAGATAGGATGAATTGCGCCGGGCAGACGGGAGGGATAACTGGAGGAGGAGCGGCAGCGGGTTGGCATGGAGTGAGTGGGTAGGGGGGAGGAATGGGGGGAATATCTCGGGCTGAGCGGGTCTTGGCCCGCGCGTTTGGCCAAAAGGAAGGGGGGAACAAAGAGAGAAGGGATCAAACGCAATGCCTAGGTGATAAGACCAAGAGAGGCCTGTCCTAGACCACTGGGACAGAGGTATGTTTGGAAGGATGAGGAAATTGGAGGAGTGATACTGAAAAAAAAAATCCATTTTTTTTTTTTTTTTTTTTTTGGAATGACACCTAAATAAAAGAATTGTAAAAATGTTTTTGAATTTTCCGCATCTGGTCCAGGGTGTCCAGATTTGGTAACCACACTTTCATAACTGGCACAATTGTAAAAGCGCGTTTGAAGACATAATCATTGGGAAAGGCCACAAGGAGATACTAAGTGACAAATGGATCAAGAACAACTTGCTCACCAAAACTTATTGACGCAAGAAGCTCTCCCACTCAGTCTTCTAGGAAATTCAATTGAAAAGGACTTGCTATCCTGCTTCAAATCCAGAAAATCAGATTTCAGCAAGGTGTACAAGCTCCTTGCAAGTGAGTGCGGAAAAAACTCTTTAATTGTCATAGGGGACACACTAATTTGACTGGTTAACCTGAAATACAAGCCGGGGAGAAGCTTATGCAAAAATCCCTCAACTTTCAAGGATGCCTATGTCAACCTCTCCAACATGATCAAAAGTCAGCCAATCAGTAATCAAATTGTGAATGTCTCCTCAGCCTTGGCCGCGATCTTCCTCATCAAAAGCCTGAGACAAGACAAACTGATCTCAAGCAACACCTCAACTCTATACAACATAAAGCCCTTTACCTTGGAGGCGGTGTCTACTAGAATTTTGTTGGAAGATTCAAGAAAAGAGTCAAACGCGGTGGATACAAGCTACTATGCTATCAACACTCAACCTCGACCTTGTTGCAAGAACACACTACTCGTGGTAAACCGGTGGACAAAGGGACACCATCTATTCCCAACCAACCACGCTCCCTTGCCCCAACCAGGAACAACCCTCAACTTTGTTCACAAACCACGTCTTTAGCTGCTCAAATAGAACGGTTGGATTGGGAACTCAAACCAATCAAGTCTCAAAACTCCATGAACACTGCGGAAGAATGCACCAATGAATCCGCTGGTTAAAATACGGTCAACAATGCGCTCGTGGTGCACAATCAATTAACGGACCCAGAAAACTGGGGGTTTCTTCTCTCCAACAACGTACTATACAACACCGCAACCCAGAGTGAGCCTAGGTACAAGCTGGTTTATGACTCAGGCGCGTAAAGGTCCACTGTATGTAATCTGTCACTACTGCACAATCCAACACCCGTTGCAAAGCAGCTAAGTACTTACGGGGGGAGTATCAACATCACGCACGTTGGCAAACTCAACATAGGTGGAACAACCATCTATCCCGTGTTCTATGCTCCGGAAGGACCTCGCAATCTTATATCCGCCACTCAACTAGAACACCACGGGCTGCGGGTGGTGCACAAACACCGTACCGTACTGGTGAAACTCGCGGATCGGATTGTGTATTGGTTTCCTAGGATTGGTAACCTCTACATGTCGTACTATTCCCCCCCACCTGATATCAACCTGGCTAGAGTAACCAACACCAATGTGGATTGGCATATAACACTGGGCCACCCGTCAGACGCTTACTTACGCAAGTTTCTCACCTTCCAAAAGTTGCCCATGCCAAACCCTTTCCAGTCAGCCAACCGTTGCAACATCTGTTCTGAGTGTAAGATCAAGCGCAAATCCCACTCAAACCCCCTGCCAGTCTCGCTCAAGCCGTTTCAACGCCTCCATCTCAACGTTCTCCAAATTACTCCACCTTGCAAGCAGTCAGCCTCATACATTTTTGTGATCATAGACAATTTCTCCAGATTCAACAGGATCTATATTCTCAAGAACAAGTCCAATGCAGAGGATAGGATTGTCAGATACGTTCACAAAATCAAGAACCAGCTCAATGTTACCCCGCCATTCCTACACTGCAATTGGGGTGGCAAATTTGGCTCAACAAAGCTTTGAGAATTCCTATCAAGCTGTGGGATTGTTCTTGAACAGGCTCCTGCAAACTCCCCTCAATCAAATGGACTTGCGGAACGCTTCAACCACTAGACCATTATGACAAAGATGAGGTGCATTCTGGCACAGTCGGACGTACCCATCAACTACTGGGACAAGGCAGCAAAGTACTCTTCAATTCTGATAAACATTCTTCCCTCTGCGTCGCTTGGCCGGAAGTTGCCAGTTAGCAATCTACTTACTGCAAATGCCACTATACAGCCTGTGCAAGACATACTGACCCTAATCCCATTTGGTCTAAGGGTGCATGTGCACGTCTCTCCCCTGTCAAAGCTTTATTTTTGATCCAAACCCCTCCTATTCCTTGGGTATGAACAGTACTCAGATGCAGGGCGGTTTCTGGACCCAAACAAACGGAGAGTGGTGGTAAGCCGGGAATTCACACCAACCGGTCTTGTCTTTCTGTATCATTCCGCTCAGTCCTCAAAAAAAATCCCCCTCCTCACTCCCACAGGCCGCGACTACCCCCGCAATGGAGCAAAACACTTCCTCAGTACTTCTCCCCATCTCTCAGCCCCGTAAGCATAAGTGCCACAAGACAATTGAATCCAAGCCTCACGTTGACCCCGTTCCCTCTCCTCCTTGCGGTGAAGAGCGCACCTCACCACCTGGACCGGTTGGCACCAAGAAGGCTTCTTCTCAACTCCCACCTGTTCCAGTTTCAATCCCCAAGGACTACGCGTACGTGCCATACTACAACAAAGCTCCCTGGGATGTGTCCTCCAACATTGATCCCACCCCTATCCTGCAAAAATCCAGACGTCAGCCTAATGCCCCACCCAACAATGAGGATTCAGACAAAGCCCTAGTTAGTGAGGTGATCTTGGTGGAAAAAGCCTTTTCGGATCCGGACAAGCGGCCTAAGTGGATTGAGTCAATGACAACCAAAAACCAGTCACTCCTGATGCAAAAGACCGGCACCCTTGTTCCCCGGCCGACCAACAACAAAGTCATAGGAGGAATGTGGCGGCTGGTCCAAAAAAAGAACAAGTTTGGCAAAATCACTCAATGCAAGTCAAGATGGGTCTGTTTTGGGAATCACCAAGAGTACCCTAGGCACTACCTCAATACCTACTCTTTGGTTGGCCAGAGCAAATCCTTCAGAGCACTCCTATCAGCCGCGGTTCAGAATGACTGGCACGTGTTCCATTTCTATGTTGAAACAGGGTTCCTTTACGGCAACATTGACGCGGTTATTCATGTGGCGCAAGTGGCGGGCTTCAAGGTGCCGGGAAAGGAGGACTGGGTTTGGAAGCTTAATAAGTTGCTCTACGGAACCAAGCAAGCCCCCAGGTGCTGGCGCACCCACCTGACAAAAACACTCCTATTTCTTGGCATGAACCCATCAACGGGCAACAAGTCCGTCTTTGTTAACAATTCAAAATCAATGCGGTTACACTTGCACGTGGATGACGGGCTGGTTTTTGGGGCAAACAAAAACAAAATTGAGCAGTTTCTGGAACTTCTGGGGGGAAATATAAAATAAAGCTCCAAGAAACTCCTACTCAACATCTGGGCTACACTCTGGAGTGGCGTCAGGATGGTTCCCTCAAGCTCCATCAGCGTGACTTCACGGA
Source organism: Puccinia polysora (assembly GCA_025617555.3). Lineage (NCBI taxonomy): Eukaryota > Fungi > Basidiomycota > Pucciniomycetes > Pucciniales > Pucciniaceae > Puccinia > Puccinia polysora. The sequence goes on along the minus strand of CM062634.1, from coordinate 13,024,356 downwards.
GAAGGCCTTGAAGGACTTTGGATTTGAAAACCTCAATGCGGTAAAGGGACCTGCCCCTATGAAAATACACAAAGTGGTAGGACAGGAGTCACCGGAATTTGATGTGAAGACTATGCAAAAGGCGCTGGTGACCCTCATACACTTAGCCATCCATACAAGACCCAACATCCAATTCACGGTAAATCTATTATCCAAATTAGCAAATAAACCGACTCAAGCCCAGTGGAAAATGATCAAAAATTTATTTAGATACTTTCAGGGAACAAAATCTGTGGGGCTCCTGTTCACAAAGTCCTCTGACCCTAGGGATCAACTGTGCGGGTGGGCAGATGCTGATTACGGTTGATCTATCACCACTCAGAAATCAACCTCCGGCTACATCATCATGCTGTATGGTGACCCCATCAGTTGGACTACTAAGAAGCATACCATTGTGGCCCAGTCTGCAACGGAAGCGGAAGTCGTGGCGATAAATCTGTGTGAAAAACAAGTCAGGTTGTTGTCAACGCTCATCCTTGGAATTGGCATCTCAATCTCGAAGCCAAAGATAAAGAATGATAATCAGGGGTTGAAATTCATAAGCAAGGAAGCTCAGCTAAACCCCAACTCCCGGCACATCAAGATCAGATTTCAGTACGTATGCAACCTTGTTTCCAAATCACTCCTTTCCGTCAAACACACTTCAATGGAAAAAATGATTGCAGACATCCTCACCAAGCCCCTTGGGTACGTGAAGGTGGTACAGGCCAGACTGCAACTTCACCTCACCTCTGCTGAATCTAGGAGGAGTTTCAAGTAAATATCCAGCGGAGATCCAGTTGCTCCCGCAGCCTCCATTGCGCAGACATGCTCCGTTCCCTACACCAGTGTCTCAAACCCGTGCTAAGTCTATCTTGACCCCAGGCATCCAGAAATCCACCTCCTTATGGCTCCATCACTTTTGACTCCGTCTATCGCCTCTCTCAATCCAATACACAATTCTCCACTTGTCCTCCCACTTCCCTATCCAGCCAGATAAACGTACCGCACCCGACCTATCCTTGGAAGCCAATTGAATTCAGGAGGAGCAAGTACTCAATCCACTCCCTCCTGTGATTTTGGCTCCAAGCCCGCTAGCAGTGCTTTCAACCCAGGTATATTCTCAAGTCCTACTCTCTGTCCTTATTGTTTTCCTGGTCAACGTTTTGTCTTTCCTTATCATCTTTTCATTCCTTTCTGACTTGGGATCATCTCTGCTCCCTTATCTCAATCTACAGCATGTTTCTCAGATTATACTATTACAAGCTTTGTAGTTGAATTGAAATAAACAGACTCTCAAGCAAATTATTACACTATCTTGGCTTGTATCTAGTCTATTTAAATGAGTACTAGTTCTGCCAATTCACATCATCCATTCTTACTTGCTTAAACCTGAGTGCCACCATTTTACTCCCAGATCCGCCCCTCTTAGTGTCACAAGATTCCTCCACATCCTCTCCTCCTATTCCTAACCGGAGCATCCAGCGTAATTTTAACACAATTAACAGTCAAAATGCTCCCTTCTATTGCCGCCTCAACTGTCCGCTTTTGATTCCGCCATCATCATCCATTGTCTCAATCAATCTATTAACACCATGATTGTTTCCTTCTACTTTGATTAACCTGCCGTTTGATCCCCTCCTTCTTATTCTTTTGTTTCCATCGACTTGCTTGCTTGACCTCAGTTTTCCTTAGTCTTATAGCCCTATCAAACTCTTGCTTGGCTTGATCACTCCCTTCATTATTGAATGTGCACTTGCACTTGATTGAGATCTTGCACTCAATCTTGCACCCAATCTTTTTATTGTGGTCACCCTCATCATCTGCTCGTTTGTTTGGAGCCTCTCAAAATAGCTGTCTGCTTGCAACTCCGCCGTCGATTATTTGCTTGCCGTCAATTTGGTCTCACATTCAGTTGGAATTTGATTGATTCATCTAAAGCGCCCTCAACGTCACCCTCATCTTGTTCCAACCCATTTTTTCCTTGGTCCCAACTTTGCGCTATACCGCTTTGCCTCTATCCACATCAACCTCAACCTTGCGCCATCTTCATTGAATCATCTAATAGGCAACCACCACCTTGTTTTATTGCACGTTGTTGGTTGCTCTTGGTCATCTCCTAACTCATCCGCCGTTGAAACCCCTCTCCATTTGCCCTTGCGCTGTCAATCCCGCTCTTCCTTGGTCGCTCGCACCTGGTCTTGCTCCCCCAATCTTGCTTCATCCTACCCAAACTACGATCTTGCTTTTCTCTCCGCTATCTCTGTTGCTTGGTCTCACATTCTCTTTCTAACTCAATCAACCGAAGTCCAAATGACTATCTGCAATCTGATTGCTCTCAGTTGGTAACTCACGGTCTCTCTCTCAATCTTGTTGTTTGACCACTCCCAACTGCCCGCTTGCGTCCGTGCAATTGCACTCCTCCCAGCGATCCAATTCATTCTGCGGTGCAACCTCCATCAAGTTTGATTGGTTTACTTGCTCTTTAGTCCTTAAGCATGAGCAGAGGGGGCATGTTGGAATTCAGCTATTTTCTGCTCACACTTAAGTTCCTTTTTTTTAAACAATTGCACTCATTTTTAATCTAAGTTATCCTCTGGTATTATGGGCCTCATAAAAGTAGTATTTTATGATTAAAAATGATCTCTCATATCTCTAATCAGTTGTCCCTCTTATTGGTTGATTGTCTCAAGGTTAAGTTACAAACATGTCTGAAAGAATGCTAGTCTGAGTAGTCTGATTATCCTTCTACAATCAAATCTTGTAGCCATGAGCCCTGATCACTGTTCATCTATGGGTCTCCTGATATCTAATTACCTCCTTTCTTATCATCTTCTTTCCTAACTATAATGTCTGTTTAATGTGCCAGATCATCTTGAACTAATGCCGCAGCTGTCTGTGATATCCACTCTTCTTTTGTCACTCACATGTTTTTTCTTATGTCCACAAAGTGTCTCTGACCTATGCTTTGTGTGTCACTGACTATGTGGTATCTCTCTGACTATTACTTCATTCATTATTCATAATATTTCTTATTGCCTGTACCACAAATTGGTCAGTTCTATCTTCGCTTTTATCTAGTCTATTTAAATGAGTACTAGTTCTGCCAATTCACATCATCCGTTCTTACTTGCTTGAACCTGAGTGCCACCATTTGACTCCCGGATCCTCCCCTCTTGGTTTCACAAGATTCCTCCACATCCTCTCCTCCTATTCCTAACTGGAGCATCCAGCGTAATTTCAAAAACAACTACTTTCACTTTGTAAACACAAGTACATCATGAATAGAAGGCTCTCACTCCTCCATCAAGAGATTCATCAATTCTTCTATTGGCTATTTCTATAATTTAGTTCAAAAAATTTGCAGTTCCATCACCATCCAAACCCATGAGAGATCCATTGAAGCCTCTCAGCAATAATTCAAGCATCTCATTTGTTTGCCTCACTGCGTGGATCATCCTTCTCAAAAGATCAGCCAATTTTCCCTCAAAATCATTTGTTCAGTTCATCAAGTTAATGATTCCTCCACCAATTGCAAAACTTCTGATTACTCTGCTTACATGGGGATACCATGTGTTCACAAGGTTAAATTGGCCACAAGAAAGGGTGAACTCTTCCAACTTGATGATTTTCATCCTCAATGGCATGTCAAAGCTCCCATCTCAGTAAGTTTTTCTTTTTTCTTTTTTTTGGGGGGGATTCAAGCTTGAATGACTGATGTCCTGATTGATTTTGATTTTCCTTTATCCAGTTAACTATGAGCCCTGAATCAACTGAAGATTCAGAAAAAATTGAAGTTCCAACCAAATAAAGTAATTAAAACCTATATTTCACCAAACTATTTGAAGCATTCAGCAAGTTGCCACCTGGAGAACAGCTATATTAGGGCGTATCAGAGTTGGCAAACCCGCCATTAGAAACACACCATTTCTTTTGAAAAAACCCGCCATTTTTAATGGCAGGTTTCTGAAATACACATACCCCCTAACTGATATATTTCAAAATGGCAGGTTTCAATCATCAAAACCGCCATTTTCATCCATCCACCATCCATTGCATGCAAAACACCCATCCACACCTCAACCTCAGCAAATCCATACCAAACCCATCTCCATCACATCACACACATCTGATCTCCATTGCTTCACATCTCCATCCATTCACATCTCCATTGGTTCACATCTCTTGCTTCACATCTCCATCTTCACATAAATCCCATCATCATTGTACAATGATCAAGGAAAAACCAATTTCAACTATCATCTTGGCCAATCACAAGTTGGAATTGAGCATGCCATAGGAATCCTGAAAGGAAGATGGGCCAGCTTACAGGAGATGCACAAACAGCTTCAAAATTCAAAGGATATGGAGATCCTCATCAACTGGATTATCACTTGTGTAATCCTTTACAACCTTCTTTCCAACATCAAGGATGAATGGGACAAAATATTTGAAGAAGATATTTCTGATCCTCCTCAAGTCATCCCTGTCTCATCTTCTACCTCATCTTTGGCCATGAGAGGGCGGATTCTACCCCTCACACTTTCTCACTTTGATGTGTAGCATTTGGTTTTTAAATAGGTGAAATATCTTTTTTGGTTTTAGTTGTTCAAGCAAGCATCCAAGGCTGACTTGGGTTTTTTTTTTTTTGGTGGACTTAGACAAAAACAGAACCAAAACTTCCAAACCACCCACCTCACCCCACCAAACCACCATTCCACTCTCCTCCTCACCCACCACTGGTCCACTCTCCAACTCACCCTCCACCTCCACCTCACCCATTGCCTCCACCTCACCCACCACTCTCCCCCCCCCTGGTAAGCTTCCACCCCTCCTCCTCATCCTCCTCCTCATACTCCCCATCATTGGATGCTGATCCCACTCTCCACCCACCTTTAGGTCCCCCCCACCTCCTTGCATCTTTCCTCAGGCAAACTCCCCCCCCCCTCCTGCTCATCACCCTTTCCCCACCCCCCTCACCCCCTCTCCCTTACTCCCCACTAATGCCCCCCCTCTCCCCCCCCCCACCACCATTGCTTGGTGGCCCAACCCTCAACCTGCCTCCGCCAGCCCAGCCCCCCCACCACCCTTGGTTGGCCCCCCCACCACCCTTGCTTGGCAGCCCACCCCCCCACCCCCCTCCGCCGGCCCGGCCCCCCCACCACCCTTGCTGGCGGCCCACCCCCCCAGCCCCCCCACCTCCCTCCGCCAGCCTGGCCCCCCACCTCCCTTGCTTGGCAGCCCCCCCCCCTTGCTTGCTTGACCAACCATACCAACCCCCTCCCCTCCTTTGGCCAACCAAAGCCCCACCCTTCCCAGCTTTGGCCAACCAACAACCCTCCAGCCAACCAAAGCCCCCCCTCCCCTCCTTTGGCCAACCAACGCCCCCCCTCCCCTCCTTTGACAAACCCGCCCCGCCTCCCTCCATCAGCCAACCCGCGGGCCAACCAACAACACCCCCCCCCCTCCTTTTGCAGACCAGCCTCCCCCCTCCATTGGCTGACCAACCCGCCGCCCAACCGGCTGACCCAGGGCCCCACCCCCCTCTTTGGCTGACCAACTTACCCCCAGCCTGCCTTGCTAATTCCCCAAGGTGAGCCCCGTGACCCCCTTCTCCTTCTCCTCCTTCCACTCATTGATTGATCAATGACTCTGACTGACCTTTTTTTTGGGGGGGGGCTATCATCATTGACGGACCAGTATTTATTTTTCTACTTTTGTTCATCTTCCAAAATGATTGAAACATGGCTGATGATTGTTTTTTTTTTTTTTTTTTTTTTGGATTGCCCGCAATGAAAGACACGTTTGGACCCGCATTTCTTTCCATGCCTGCCCTTTTTCTTCATGGCCCATGCTTCTCCCACCATGCTCCCAATGTTATAAAACAAATCAAATCCTGTCTTGATCCTCACCCCAAGCAAAGCAGTTGCATGGGAGGGAACAAGATGGAAGGAGATGCGTTGAAAAACATGAAGAGGGGTGGAAAGCAGAGGGATGACCCTTTCTTCTCCCGCAATGCCCCAAATTTTATACAACCAATCAAATGATGTCTTGTTCCTCACCCCAAGCGAAGAAGTTACATGGGAGGGAACAATATGGAAGAAGATGTGTTGAAAAACATCAAGAGAGGTGGAAAGAAGAGGGCTCTTTTGCAAAAGAGGGCCCAAATTAGAGAATACAAAATCTCTTTGGAAGTGGCTGAAGCAGCACTTTTGGAAAATATTCTATTGTCTAGACAAAAAATGCAACCTTTGGATTTGTACCCTTCTCTTTCTGCCAAAAAAAAAGAACAAAAAAAAGCCCACCCCCGAAGAGGGGAAATATACTCTAGAATAAAATATGTGTTTATTGGTGGAGTTTCAAATAGTCTCAAACATTATAGTAATCAAAAATAAATTTTTATTTTTTTTATTTTTAAAGTATTTAAAAGCCAAGCAAAATATTTTTTTTATTTTTAAAATTTTTAAAGTAAATATATTTACAAGCCCAGCTATCAAATGATTTCCTTTATTTAATCCACAGTTCTACTTCTACAAATACATTCCATGGCTACATATGACCTATCTTTTTTTTCTGTGGCTAGCCTTTCCCTCTCCTTTTGGAGTTGGACTTCCTCTTGATTGTTCTTCTTTTCCTTGTTTTGAAACTCCAGCTCAGCCTGTTTAATTTGCCACTCAGAATCCAACTTTTGTTGATGAGCCAAACTCTCAGATTTTTGCTTTTGAAAATTCATAGCCAGTTTGAAATCCCACTTCTCCTTTTCAAACTGAATTTTTTCAGATTCAATTTGTGATTTCACTGTTTTTCAGAGGGGAATAGGAATGAGCTGTATTTTGAAAGCAAGGATAATCCAACATGCTTACTTGAATCTTGCTTCTACATGATGTCCTCAAAGCCAGAAAAGCTTGAAGTATTTCTCCTCTTTTCACAGCTATTTGGGTTGATGTTGATGGAATTTGAGGACTTTTGCTTTCCCTTTGTGGAGGAGGTTTGTGTTGGAATGGTGTCCCTCTCATTTGAAGGGGATGTGGGAGGCCCCATTGGCTTGAGTTTTTGGCCAATCAGGAATGGATGAGCCTGTTTTTTTACAATCTAAATCAGTCAGGATTAACCAGAAAGAAGAGAAAAAAACTTGGGTGATTACTTGAGCAGATGTTGATGGTAGTGGAAATACAGGAATAACATCCTCCTCATTGGCCAAGTTCTCCAGTTCTTCCACCCCAGGAAGATAGCAATCAAAAGAAGGAAGTGAGGGGTCCAAGGTCCTGCTTGAATCATTAATCAATGCTGAAGTAGATGCAATTGGAGCTGACTGTGTTGGAATATCCTCCTTGGCATCAGATGGGGGCCACTCCAAGGCAAAGGTCTCATCAGGTTCCTCATTGCTAGGCTGAGAATCCACAGCCAAGTCCTTGGAATCAAATGAATCAGATTGTTGGGCATCAAAAGCAGCAAGAGGGGTGATTTTGGCCTTCTTTCCAAATATTTCATCCATTCAAATATAAAAAAGACAAATGGAGTCCAACTTATCAACCACAGAGTTAATTCCTTTGGCTTTGTTTGAGTCAGTGATACCAAAGCCAGTGGAGATTGACATGGAGTGGGCATTTTTGTACTTGTCTCAATAATTCTTGAATTGCTTCCTCCTCTGTTTGTATGAAAGATCCAGCCTACCTTTTGTTTTATTCTTGAGGTCATTGGCCATCAGGAGATCACCATTGACCTTGGAGGTTGGAGGTTGGCCAATGCGTGTTTCATTGTTGGATCCAAAGCAAGCATTGTAGTCGGAGGGAATTTTGAGCCATTTTACCAGGATGATGTGATCAGCTCTCTTGAGCTGACTTGAGCCTTTGGAAGCTCATGGGGGACAATTTTTTGATTTTGATTTCCTGGGGGATGTTTGCTTTTTTCCATTGGTTTTTTTAGTGGACTGGCGGGGGGAGGTTTGTGAAGGGGCCATTTGCAAAGAGTATGAGGGATGAAGGGATGAAGCAATAAAGTGATGAAGGGATGTGATGAAAGCGGGGATGAGGGATGAAGCAATGAAGTGATAAAGGGATGTGATGAAAGCGGGGATGGAGCAATGAAGCAATGAGAGGATGGATGTGATGAAAGCAATAAAGTGATGAGAGTGATGAAGCAAGTTGAGAGTGATGAATTGATGAGGGGATGAGAGTGATGAAGTTATGAGAGAAATTAAAATCAAATTTGTTGGATGAGGTTGGAGGTAGAATTTTTTCAATGAGGCTGGAGTTTGAAACCAGGGGTGATGATGTGGAATGACACAGTTGAACTGGTGAAAGCCTTCATATACTTTATTTTAAAAAACCCATTTATTTCCAGGTAACTCTGACACGTCTGATCTGAAAAAAGTGTGTTTTTTTGATTTTTAAAGGCGGATTAGGGTTGAAACCCGCCATTAAAGAATAAAAAATGGCGGGTTTGCTTAACTCTGATATGCCCTATCATCTGGGTGAAAGCATGAAGCTGTGCAGTGGAAGATATTAACTTACCCTGATTGAAGAGCCAAATTTCACTGAAAGATCCAAAGTTAGAGGAAGACCCAAAGGAGAAGCCAATAAGTTCAAGAAGATCTCTCATTCCTCAAGAAAAAGAGATCCATTTGGTTTTGAGTATTTAGAAGAACCCAAGAGGAGAAGAAGGCCAAAGAAGAAATTAAAAGCAAATTTGAACGTCAGTCACCAATTTTTTGGACGAAAAAAATATATCAACATTCATAATTAATTTTTTTTCTTATATGTTCAGGTTTCAAGAGGAAGAGGTAATTTTATAACTATACTTATTTTTTCTGCAATGGGTTGTTTTTTCTGATGAGTAATTCTCATCTTTTTAACATAGAGCAAATTTCTGACTGAAGAAGAATATTTAGAAGATATAGAGGTGCCAGTTTTGGATGAAGGGGAAGATTCAGCAGATTAAGAGCTTCCAGATGTGGATTCAATTAGAATGGTGAGCTTTCATTTACTTTCCTTTTTTTCTAATTTTTTGGATATTATTTGTTATTAATTTTTTAATTGAAACCTTCATCAGAGGTCTAGAACCATTGTGAATAAGCAAGTTGCTTCTATGGAATACAATCCTGGGACAAGAATCAAGAGACTAAACGTATCCAATGAAGATGGTGATGCTCCTTACCATCCTCCCTGGGGGAAGGTATTAGCAGCCCCAACAATCACTGAAAAAGTGAGTTCATTTGGTATTTTCTCATTTTTTAATTTTGTCTGATTTCTTTTGGGGTTTTCCTCTAGGTTTCCTGCACATTATCAAATTCTTCTTCTGGAATATTTGACCAATTATCAATTGAGGAAGTGATTATTATCTTTATTCCATATTTTCTGTTATCAAAAATTCCAATTTTTGGTTTTAGTTCCAATACAAAGATTTCATTTCCCCAAAAACAGCCATTCCACATATCTCCCATGTTCAAGATTTCATAGGGGATAAGAACTGTGGCTTTAGAGCAGCAGCCATGTGCTTTTAGAGGATCTCAGAAGACTGGATTCAAGTCAGGAAAAAAATGGTGAAAGAGCTGGATTCAAAACCAATCTTCAAGGACACAAGACTACTGCGTGATATCTGGGGTGAATATTTCCAAGAAGCAAGAAGTCCACTGAACCACCTTTATGGCCCAGCTCACATGAATATGTGGATGAAATTTACACCCCATGGTTTCCTTCTGGCTAAAACATATAAGTGTCCAGTGGTTCTGTTTTATTCTTCAATTCCTTGCACTTATCTTCCTCTGAATTTCCCTCCCATTCCAAATTCCAAAACTTCTCCTATTTGCTTCCTTCTTTTGGAAGAATCAAAACATATAGTCTCATTCAAGTTCAAGTCTGATCATTGGCCAGCTCCCAGGTTAGATCCACTTTTGAAAAGCTTTGTGACAAAGGATTCCAAAGCTTGGAAAACCATTTTTCTGAGGAATTTGGATCCTGGTAATGAGTTTTTGTTCCCTCCATAAAAATCAAGTAGAAATAGGAAACTAATCATAGTTGAATAAAATTTAATATTTGTATCCATATTTGTTGTTTATTTTTCATTTTTTGAATGAAGCTTGTAGGGTGTATGCAAGAATGCAGATGATCTTCAAAAAGTATTAATGAACTGTTTTTTTTTAACATTAAAAATTCTGAAAGCTTGAATGAGCAAAAAAAACAACTATATAGGCCAACAAAAGGAACCAAAAATCCAGTGAGAAAAGTGAATTGTTTGAATTTTGTTGGTTTTTTGATGGAATTTTTAAAGGTAAAAAATGACATCCAAAGACCCTGAAAAAAATGATAAATCTCTTGAATAGTTTTTTTGCAATTCTCAAATCTTGAAACACCAAAAAAAATAAGTCAAAATGGCAAACATAAGGATCCAAAAGTCAAATGAGAAAATTGAATTTGTTGAATTTTTTGCTTTTTTGAAGGACTTTTTTAAGGTAAAATAATACATCCAAAAAATATGAAAAATATATTTAAATGCTCTTTGAATGTTTTTTTAACTTTTTAAAAGCTTCGATTACCCAAAAAAATGAAATATAAAGGAAAATAAAAGCATTCAAATGTCCAAAGAGAAATTTGATTTTTTTTTTATTTTTTGTGTTTTTTGAAGCAATTTTTTAAGGTGAAAGGATACATCCAAAAAAATAGAAAAAAATACTAGAAGACTCTTTGAATGGTTTTTCAAAATTTATGGAAGTTGAAATAACCAAAAAAAAACAATTAAAATAGCCAAAATGATGATCCAAAAACCCATCCAAAAATTGTTTTTTACAGAATTTTTTCATTTTTTGATTGCATTTTTGGATTGGTTCTAATGGCTCCAAAATTACAAAAGAATTTGGTTAAGAGTTTAAGAACCCCTTCTATGGGCCTGCACAGTCAGAATTCAAAAAAAATGAATTCTTGAAAGTTGTTTGAAATAAAGTATTTTTGCATGAAATAGCAAAGGGGTCGGACCGCGCGCTAAGGTTGAAATGCGTGAAATAAAGGGTTGGATGCATGAAAAAAATAATTCCCTAAAAATAAATAAAAAAATCAAAAATTAAAGGGTGATGTTAAATTCACAGCTCCAACCATGTGGTAGTTGTTTAGGGCCCTACATGGCTCAAATGAGCCGTGAGGGCCCAAAGACAACTACAAAGGGCCGTTTCAAACACGTGCAATCCACGGAGGGTTGTGTAGGAGCTGTGTAACCCACATACACAGCTCAGATTGGCCGTGTTTGGGGGTGCACAAGCCCCTGGAAGCTGTGCCAGAATTTTGTGCACCCCCTGGACCACACTTGGGTTCTGTCAACCTAAATATGGGATTAACACATACTTTTTGGGACTGTTGTTCCACACCTAGTGATCCCAAAGAGAAATTCAAGTGAAACACAAGTGAAATTAAAGTGAATAATCATAAATCATATAAAAATCTGCAAACAATTTTTTCTCAAATTGAAAATGAGCAAACTTTGTTTGATAAATTGAAAGTTGGATTGAATACTGAAGTATACCATTGCATTTTTTTTCATGGGAACAGTGGCAAGCCCTCCTTCTTCTGACATGGCTGGGTGGAAGGTCTACATTGATAGTGCCATCAACAAAGCTTGGTAAAAATAAAAAAAGGATTTGGGTAATTAAAAATTGGAAGCCCCAATTGCATCCTCATCCAGGGTGACAATTCAGGAACAAAATGATTCACAAATGTACATGAATGCTGGTGGTGAGTAACATTTTTTGTTACTGGTCTTTGCCATATTTAATTTGATTGAAACTGATGGGTTCATGTAACTATAAAACTATGACTTAAGCAATGGATGTTTACTAGATCCACTTGACCCACCTCCCTTGAGAGCTTTTCCTACTAGGGAAGAGGCACAAAACTATTTTCAAACATGGGCAATGAAGCATGGTTACACTTTAACAGTTTTCAACTCAAAGCGTGATCAATATGTGGATTTAGCCTGTGATAGACATGGTTCCTATTCAGGAAGTCTTCTTACCAAATGGTCTAAACAAACTCAAACAAGGAAGTTTGGGTGCAAGTTTTTAATTGATGCGACTGGTGCAAAGGCAGACCCCTTTTGGCGCCTCTCCTACAAATAAACCCAACATAACCATCAACCATCTGAACATCTCTCTGTGCATCCTCAACTGAGGAGAATTTTGGGGGTGGCCTTAGACAATCTAGTAGAAGGCATGAATGATGGTCTCAATATGTTGCAACTGAAGAGAAAATTGAGCAAGATTGATTGGTGGGATTATGTTGATGGCCAAACAATCTATAACACTAAGGGGGAGGTCACACTTTCTGAACTAAAGGGAAAACGTTTTATGGAGTTACTATATGAAAAGCTTGAAGAAAAAAGTTGGATTCACCAGTCAAAGTTCAATGGAGAGGGTCACTTGGAGGCCCTGTACTTAGCACATCCACGGGCAGTAAAGCTTTCAAATCAATTCCATCATATTGCTGTGTTGGATTGTACTTATAAAACAAATAAGTACAAAACCCCACTATTGCCTGTTGTAGGAATGACAGCCTATTGGAAAACCTTCACAAAAGCTCTTGTTTTTATAACAAAAGAAACATTTGAGTTCTACAGTTGGTCTGTAAATGCATTAAAGGAGTTGGCTTATGATCCTGAGAGACTTCAAAAAGTCTTTGTGACGGACTGTGAAAAAGGTCTGATTAGTGCAATTGAAACTAGTTTTCCAGATTCATCAAGACAATTTTGCACTTGGAACTTATCTAAAAACATACAAGCAAACTGTAAAGTGCGCTTTGTTAATTATGTTGAAGGATGGAAAAGCTTTTTGAATCTGTGGGAAAAGTATGGGGCCTCAAAGACCAAGGAGGAGGCAGAGGTCAATGATGCGGAACTCAGAGTAGGTCCAAATTACTGCTTCTTATTCTTCCTAGTTTTGGGTTCTGACATTTTGAATTGTATAGTGTTTCTTGAAAGATTATGAGGATTTACTTCAGTATATGGAAAATAACATTTCCCCTATCAAAGAGACGTTTGTAACAGCTTGGACTTGTATAAACCCAGATTTTGGAAACAAAACAACTTCTTGGGTTGAAGGGGCCCATGCAACTCTCAAAAAATTCCTGGAAAACTCTTTGGGAAACCTGTTGGATTTTTGGAAAAGCCTTGACAGAACATTTTTGAATCAAATTAATTCAGTTCATGCATCACTTTATAACTCTTGAATTAAGTTAGGGACAGTTCTTCCCCCTGAACTGTTACCATTGGGTTACAAATTGTCTTTAGAGGCAATCCATCTTGTTAGGGAAAAATTTGAGAAGTTCAAACGTGGTCATGATGGCAAAGTCTGCACCAATTCATATTTCAATACTATGGGTTTGCCCTTTTTCTACCAAATAGGTGACCATCTAGCATTCAGAGGATCTTTGGTACCCAAAGATGTTCATCCTCAGTGGAGGTTGGACTATGAACCTTGCAGTTCTGTTTCTGTAAGTTGGCTTAAGTTGGATTGTTCAAGTTGGATTGTTCAAATCACTAGGTGATTAATGCTTTTTGATTAAATAATTCACTAATGGTTGATCCTTTTGAGTTTTTCCAGTGCGATGTTGATGAAATATTAAGCATTACTCAGTTACGTGAAAAAGTCAATGCAATGATCTTGAAATCTCCAGATCATGAGCAAAGCCGCCTATTAAAGTATATCATTCAGAAGATTATGAAATATTGATCCAAGCCAAGACTTGAACCTAAAGTCTTACGATCAAGTAGGGGAAGGCCAAAATTGACAGATACATGGCAAGAACCATCTTGTTTTGAGCTTGTTTACAAAAAACTAAATGGGGAAAAAAGAACTAGAAGGGCTCCAAAAAAAAAAGACAAAAGATTTTAAGTCTTTCCTTTTGAGATATGTTCATTTTTTTGCTTTAATGAACTTAGTTACTAACTAATGATGAATTTGTAGTCAAATTTGGCATAATCTGAATCTGAATTTAATAGTTCAGAGGAAGAGACTGAAAGTGAATTGGGATCACTTAATTTGGAACCAGAATCCTCTTCAGAGGAAGAGAAAATGCAGCAAAGCTCAACCAGAAGCTCATATTTGGTGAGTTTTCTTTTGATTGATACAATTAATGAAATGAATACTAAGTTAGTTTTAATGATAGGAAACAAAATTGAAATACCTCAATCAAATAACCAAGAAATTCCATAAGTTCTTGGGTGAGTTTTGGGTACCTATTTGAGATGGGAATTTCAGATTTAGAGTCATTTCTTAATGTCTTGGTTATGAAGAGCATGGTTGGTTTAAAGTTAGGAAGGAAATGATTGAAACATTACAGAAAAATAAAGCATGCTCAATTAATATGCTTGGTGGTTCAAAGGAGGTTGAAAAGATTAAAAAAAGACTTGATGTTGAAGACATCAATGAAAAGATTCCCTCCTCAAAATGGCTGGCTAAATTGGACATGCGTCAAATCATAGCAGACACATATTCCAAACCTATATGTTTCATTTGATTGGAGTCATGTGATACTTCTACTCCAATGAAAAAAGGTGTTACTGATCAATCAGATCCAATTTTCATTTTCTTTGTAAAGAATAAACACTGGGTTCTATTAGTACTTGAGGGAGAAATGATTCCAATCCCACCCATTGTAGCAAAACCACATTCCTTGATTTCTAAAAAAGCCTCTGGTTGGGTTGATCATGTCAAAGATCAACTTCAAATGTATTCTAGATTGTATCATTATATTAAGTTTTTTGAATGAGAGTTTAATGGTAGGTCAGTTCAACTTGTGTTGCGCTGATTCCATCACAAGTTTAACTTATTTTAAGCTTGGGATGGGATCAGCTTAACACAAGTTGAACTTGTTTTTTTTTTGGTGTTTTGACTTTAGGGCTTGTCAAAAGACTTGTGCTTTTTTGGGCACCTTTACTTTAGGGCTTGTCAAAAGACTTCTTTAATTTTTGGGCCCTTTTACTTTAGGGCTAGTCAAGTTGAAATGACTTTAGGGCTTGTCAAGTTAGTTGCATTTTTTTTTGGTGTTTTTACTTCAGGGCTTGTCAAGTTACTTGTCTTTTTTTTGGTGTTTTTACTTTAGGGCTAGTCCAGTTACTTGTGTTTTTTGGGTCTTTTTACTTTAGGGCTAGTCCATTGGATGGTACCAGTTTTTTTTATTTTGATTTATTTATTTATTTATTTGTTTTTTTTTTAACCAAAAAATGAACATTCTTTGATTTTTTGGTTGATTTCTGTTTTTTTTGAAGGTTTATTTAGTTTATGGGTTGTGTTAGTACCCTTTCATTCCTTTTCCTTTTTTCTTTTTTTTTTCTTGCCGCGGTCTGGGGCCGTGTGGAATGCCACACAACTACATTTGAGCCATTTAAAACTCCACGCGGCTTGAATGTAGTCGTGTGGAAGGCCACACAGCGGCAGACTGGGTTGGGTGGGCGGCACAACTCCGTGAGCTGTGGGGGGCTGTACACGGCTTTAATTGGAACGTTTGAAGTGCCACACGGCCCATTTCAAACCGTTTTCATGGCTCAATGAGGCGTGAATTTAATATTATCCAAAATTAAACCAACAAAAAAAAGTTTAAAAAATCCAAAAAATTGAAAAAAAAAGAAAAAATTAAAAAAAATTAAAAAAAATTAAAATAATTGAAAATGATTGTGAAATTTTCTAAGGCACTCAAATTTGGGGCAGGGGTTCCTGGTTAACCCTAATTACCCGCTTAAATGGCCCATTTGGGGCTCTTTTACACCAAATGGACCAAAAGTGTCAAGGAAGATATGCACAACCCTCCAGGGGTTGCACAAGTGGTAAACAAATTTTTTTGAAACTCTTTGAGCTGTGAACAGAGCTTCAAAACTTATGTGAGTTGTGAATGGAATTTCATGCCCATTCACAAACTGGGGTCATGAATTCATCACTGCCCCAGACTTAAAAAAGGGGTTATTTTGAAAAATGTATATAATAGCTTCAGCAGCAACTCCATCACTTTTGTTTCTTTTTTCTCCAATCATCAATCCCCTGACTCCATCCATGTCATCAGGATCAAATTTGATCCCTATATTTTGTCACAAAGAACAGCCTTCAGTTCAACTTCAATAAAAAATTTGATCTTCATCATCATGCATGAAAAAAATCCTTTCCAATAACTAACCTGCTTAAACTGGTTCTCAGTCTTTGGAAAACTGATACCATTGGATCATCTCATTATTATCAACTTAATCAAGACTAATGCCAATTATACTGCTGGATCTTGTTTCAAGATTTACAATTTGGTTGAAAAGCACCCTTCTTCCATGGTAAACAGCTTTTAGCTAATGGGGGATGAGTTGAAAGAAAGGAAGAGCAATGGCTTACTTCAACTTAACTCCCAAAAGATGAGGGAGAAATTCAAACCCCTTTAATGGAAATATCCGGATATAAATTTTGCTTCTGAATCCAATGGAATTCAAATTATCATTCAAGGAAAGCAAAAAAAGAAAAAAGGACTCTCTGAATAGAAAAAAAACCTTTTTCTCTCACTATGAGCAAATTGTTTTTTTTTTCTTTTGGAAATGAATCCCCAAAAAGTAATCCAGACCACTCTCATCCTCAAATTTTCATCCTGACAGAGAAGATTCTAAGTGTATCAAACACAGCACAACCTTTCACTCACTCCAAAGTTCCAATAAATTCATATATACATAATAGCTTTTCATATCCTCAATAACTGAGAGATTTATGTCTTTTAATCAATCCCATAATTTAAAAGTGTTGACTATCACAAATTTCACCCTCCCATTCCTCCTTCACAAAAATAGAAACTCAATGACAGGAGCCCCGCACAGGAATGTGCTGGAAACTTGAATTCAATCCCCAGCCCTCCTCAAACACCAGCTTTGTGAAGGAAGCCAGGTGGACGGCAGTGCATCAACCCTCTCAGATCTAAAAGCATCAAAGTAATTCACAATACTATCCTTCCTTCTTCTTATTCCTGTTTTTTTCATCCTCATTTTCATTCTTCTTCTTTTATTTTTCTTTATTCTTCATGTCCTTCTCATCTCTCATATCATCATCAACTGCAACTGGACTTCTGTTATCAATCAATCCTAAAATTTCCCAGGTTTCTCTCATCTTTGTCACTCAAGACTTGAGTCCCTATCCTGTAACTGGTAAGAGTCAGAGCAACCTCATCCTGAAGCTGCCTACTCCTCACTTCCCTGATGTTCAGCTATTTTTCATCAACTCAGTCAATCCAATCCCCTCAACCATCAACCCAAATCCTTCATCCATATTCTTCAATCAAGGCATGTCTGGTTCTCCTCAGACTGCCCTGAAGACTTTTTTGTCTTCCTAACATCTGCAGCATTTTATTTTTCAATTCTCATTCTTCTTATTTTGTTTCCTTTTCTTTCTCATCTAGCATTCTGGTTTTTATTGAGTTCAATCTCAATATTTCCACATGTTCAAAAGCCAAACACATACCAACTGAGGAAACCAGCTGAAGTCATCATGGCATCAAACCCCCAGATGCTACTCAAGAACGACAGATTCCAACAGGCTATGCTGACAGCACTGGAGACAATACACCTCCTCTTGGAAGACAACTATAGCATCTGGAAGTACAAAATGAACTTGTTTCTCAAACTTCAAGGGGTACTCACAGGCCTGGAATCCAATGATGTGCCACTTTCCATGCAGGAAAAAAGAAATTCAGCTGCTACTCATCTAAAAGGTTGATTCTGTCACCCACAACAACATCATCAGTGCAGGAAATGTGAACTCAGCCAAGTCCATTTGGAAAGAAATCAGAGAAAGTTAGTCATCCTCCAAAGCCTTCAACAGGGCCAGGATTTTCAAAAACTTCATGTAAATCTCTTTTTTGAGAAGAAACTATCATTGCTTTTGTTAAAAGTATCAGAACCACCGTCAAGAATTTGATTGACATTGGTATCAATCTTCCCCAAGATATCCTGGCATACCTGATTCTCTTCAAGACCTGAAGATGGCAGCTGATGCACTTGGACAAGACAATCCATGTTGAATTTTTCTGAAACCACCTCATCCAATTCCAAAACAAGATTAGAGCCAAAAACACTGAGAAATCAGTCTTAAAAATTCTGTTCTGATTGCAAGCAAAACCCAATTCAAAAATCAATCCCCAAGTCAATTTGTGGAAAGATACCACAATCCCAATAAAGATAAGAACCATCCCAAGAAGGATTTCTTTCAACTTTATCCAGAAAAAGCTCCCAATTGGTGGAAAGAGAATCAAGCCAAATGGAAAGAGAAACAAAATTCCAAGAACAAAGCTGCCTGCTACCATGCATTTTTCACAAAATGGATTGAATCTAAAGCCCTCTCCAATCAAAACATCCTTATTGACAGTGGTGCTTCTGCTCACATCTTCAATGACAAGAGTTTCTTCTTGACCCTTAGAAAAACAAAGGGCAAAAGTATATCAACTGGCAAAAATGGTGCTGATCTTCCCATCAAAGAGATTGGAACTGTCAAACTCTGTTGGAAGAATCAAACCATTGTCCTGAATTGGTGCCTTTACGTGACAGAGATGATAGTCAACCTCATAAGTCCTAGAATTCTTGTTGAGAATAGTTGTTGCTTCCTCTCCAAGAAAGTTAGATTTCAAATCTCCATGAATTACTCTGTACCCATCCATGGATCTGTCAGAAAGGACCTCTTTTTTGCTCAGAATCCAAAATTGGTGGGTCTAAAACAATGATTTGTGATGGTAAATAGCCAACTTGGAAGAAATCTAAGGGATCCAAACTTTTCATTTGGGCATGCCTCAATAAGTTGACTGCAATAAGTTAAATACATCAAAATAAATAAGGATGAAATCAATGCTTTATTCCGCAAAGACTTCACCTTAGGAAAAATAACCAAATTTACCTTCAGACTTCAATCATTTAACTCATCCAAAACCTTTGAATGAATCCACCTTCACCTCATATGTACCCTCAAACCACCATCCTTTCACAAAGAAAAATTCATTCTCACAATAGTCAACAATTTCACCGTCTACCTGATCAGTATCCTCATCCACAGTAAAGATAAAACTACCAATTCCCTCATTTCAACCTTGGAGTGACAAAAATCAAAGATTGAAAACCTTCCATGAAAATTATGCTCCAACAGCGGGAAAAAATTTACCAATGACAGGTTAGTTCATTTTTGCAAGACAAACTCAATCAAAAAACTGAATTCAGAACCATATAGCCCTGAAAACAACAGCAGAGCAGAAAGGGCCAATTGAACAATATTTGAAAGTGTGCAATTCACCCTAATCTCATTGAGAGTGCCTATACAATATTGGCCCAAGGTCCTCAAGGCCTGCTGCCTAAGCCTGAATCAAATTCCAAGAAAGGGAAACAACTTATCACCCTGGGAAATGACGCACAAAAGCTCCATCCCTCCTTCATACTTCAAACCACTGGGTGTCTCCGTTGTTTACCTCAACAGTCACAGGATCAAGGGCAGAAAATTCCATCCCAAGGGCCTTAAGGGAAAACTTGTTGGCTACAACCCCAAATTCAGATCTTACCAATTACTCAGGCCCAATGGGATGATCATTTACACCAAGAACCTATATTTCAAACTCTTTTCCCTTGAGAATATGAAAACACCAGGCTCCTTTGATCTCAATTTCACCATTTAGGAAGCAGAAATCACTCCTGCTGACCGTGAAGAACGTACTTTGACCTCTCACAAACCAAATATGGTAAGAAACGCAAATCAATACTGGTACAAATAACCAGATTCAATGTCCTTGGACAACACCTTTTCCATCAAAAATGAGAGCAACTCCTTTGAAGACAATTTCCCACCTTTTTGAACAATTCCTGCACACGCCATCTCAAAAAATCACTCATCCCACTGCCAGGCCAGTCCCGCAAGACCCATCTCACCCAGACTTCCAAAGTGGCTGCTGAGAAACAGGTTTAATCTTAGACCACCCCAGAGGTATGGTTTCCACCACTATTTTGAACCAAAAACTTACCTCAAGGCTATAAAATGCAAGGAAGCAGAAAATTTGAAAGAAGCCATAAAACAAGAACTCAACCAATGTGAAGATCTTGAAGTTTAGGAAGAATAAAAAGGAACAGATCCAGTCAATCCCCTAGAAACTGTGTGGGTTTTCAAGATGAAGGACAACAGCCATGAAGAAACCCAAATTCACAAGTCCAGAATTTATATTTGTGGATTAAATCAGATCTATGGTCTCAATTGTGAAGAAACTTTGCACCAACAGGTAAGATTTCCTCCCTGCAGGCCATCCTTCAATACAAGCTCAAAGCAAAACAACCAATTATTCATTTTTACCTCAAATCTGCCTTCCTGAATGCACCCATAAATGAGGACATGATCATCAAAACTCCAGAAGGCTGCAAAAGATCCTAAAAGTATCTCAAACTCAAGAAAAGCCTCTATTCCCTAAATCAAGCCCCAAAAAACTGGTAAAAAAAGCTCATAAGCTGGATAAAATACATTGGCTTTTTTGAATCCAACAGTGACCCATGCCTCTACAAGTCAAATGAGGGAGACTCCTTAATCCTCTTCCATGTTGAAAAATTGATCTTTTTTGGGTAGGGAAATGGATTCAAAGGCAAATTCAATCACAAGTTCAGGAACTCTCAATGTCACAACCCAGACACAATTCTGGGAATGTAATTCAAAAAAATGGAGGATTCAATCCTACTGAGACAACAAAAACACATTGATCACAGACTAAAAGAACTTGGCCTCCTGGAATGCAGACCCATCTCCACTCCTCTAACTCCCAAGCTTCAACTGAAAGAAGCTTCCAATGATGATTTGAAGACTTCAAAAGTCACAACATAAATTATTGGTCTGGAATAGGCATCCTCAACTAAATTGCCTGCCAGACCAGATCCAAACTCAGCCTGTCTGTGTCAAGCTTGGCCTGTTTCCAGAACAAGCCTGGTCTCACCCATTGGAAGGAACTTAAAAGAACCTGGCAATACCTGAAGGCAACCACAGATATTCAATTAAAAATCAGATAAAACAATGAAACTAGTCCAATTTCCTTTTTTGGTGATGCCTCCTGGGCTGAGGACCCAGAAAACTGCAGATTGCAATCTGGATACCCGGGGCTGAGCTTTGGCTCACTAATCTCCTGGGAAAGTTTCAAGCAAAGAAACATTTTCTATCCCACTACGGAAGCCAAACTCAACTCACTACTGGATTCATTCCTGGAAGGAAAATGTCTACTGAATCCAATTGTTGAGGTTTTCTCAATGCCAGTCTCAACCTCCACTCTTTTTATTGAAAAGAAAGGTCTTGAAGACAAACTGAAAAAGTTTTGCTTCAACTCCAAAACGTTTCACATTGACCTCAATACCAAAGGACTTAGAGAAGAACTCAAACTTGGTAACCTCTTAATAAAACTCATACACCCTGATGAGATGCTGGCCAACCCTCTTACCAAATCCATTTCCAGAACCTCACTTGCCAAACTGATCCAGATTATCAATCCCTTTTTCTCCATTTCAAACTAACAAGCCTCCAAATCTTCCAGTTATGGGGAATGTTGACTATCATGAATTTCAACCTCTCATTCCTTCTCCACACAAACAGGAAATCAATTACAGGATCCCCACATGGGAACTTGCAGTAACCTTGGATTCAATACCTGGCCCTCCTCAAACACCAGCCTTCTGAGGGAGGCCATGTGGAGGGTGGTGCATCAACCCTCTCAGATATAAAAACATCAAACTTATTCACAATCCTATCTCTTTCCTTGATTCTACTTATTCCCATTTGTGTCATCCTCATTTTCATTGTTCTTCTTTCATTCTTCATTTTGTTCTCATTTCTAATCTCTTCATCAACTATGACTGGACTCCCATTATTGATAAATCCTAAAGTTGCCCTGATTGCTCTCATCCTTTGTCACTCCAGACTCAAGTCCCTATACTGTAACTTGTAAGAGTCAGAGCCACTTCATCCTGAAGCGGCCTACTCCTGAATTCCCTGTTTTTAAATTATCTTTTTCCAACTCATTCAATCCAATCCCCTCAACCATCAACTTGAAGCCCTCATCCATGTTCTTCCATCAAGCCGTTTCTGGTTCTCCTCAGACTTCCCTGAAGTCTTGTTTGTCTTCCTAACACCTGCATCCTGTTCTTTTTCAATTCTATTTCTTATTCCTTTGTTTCCTTGTCCTTCTCATCTAGCATGCTGTTTTTTTTAAAATAAATCTCAATATTTCTACAAAAAGCATGGTCATACTGATTCATTACCCCCCAAAATTCTCACACCTTCTGATTTTAAGCATACAAAATTATCCTGGGAATAAGGATTTATTTCATATTATTTTCTGGGCAGTGTTAAATTTTCAACCCTACATGACCAATTCACAACTCAAAATGGGTCACATGGTGCAGTTTTCAACCCATCTGGGTTGTTTTGCACAGTTTGCAACCCATCTGGGTTGTGTGGCGGGGTTTACAACCCATCTGGGTTGTGTGGCGCGGTTTGCAACCCATCTGGGTTGTGTGGCGCGGTTTGCAACCCATCTGGGTTGTGAAAGGCTGTTTGCTTCCCATCTGTGTTGTTCATGGCTTTTTTCAACCCATCCAAGGATGAATGGCCATTCACAACCCAGATGGGTTGCAAACCATGCCATGCAACCCATTTTGGGTTGTGGTGTGCCGTTTGCAAATTTTTATTTTTATTTTTATTTATTTATTTATGTTTTTTTTATATTTTTATTTTTGATGTATTTTATTTATTTATATTTTATTTTTATTTTTAATTCAATTTATTTATTTATCTATTCATATATTTATGTTTTTTATATTTATATTTTTAATTTAATTCATTCATTTATTATTTATTTATTTATTTTATTGATTTATATAGTTTTTTAGTCTTTTTATTGTTAATTTAATTTATTTATTTATTCATTGATTCATTCATTCATTCATTTTTTTTATTTAGTTATTTTTTTATTGATTTATTAATGGGAAATGTTAATTTTGTATTTTTTTATAATTTATTCTTATATTTTTAACTTATTTGTTTTTAATTGATTTATTTTTAATTTATTTATTTATTCAATTTATTCATTTATTCAATCATTTGTTTATTTATTTATTCATTCATCTATTTATTGGTTTATTTATTTATTTATTTATTTATTTATTTATTTATTTATTTATTTATTTATTTATTTATTTATTTATTTATTTATTTTTTCATTTTTGTTCACAACTCATATGGGTTGTGAATTGCTTTTCACACCTGTTTGCAACCTCTGGGTTGCACATTTAGCATTGCCCTATTTTCTGGCATTTTAGTTCATTTACTTGCATAAAAAGCAATTTTTTTTCTACTCATCTTTCCATAGGTATTTAATGACACCTTGCACCACAAAATATTTGGGGGCACTTGCTAGAAAG
The DNA here is from genome assembly GCA_025617555.3 of Puccinia polysora. Classification (NCBI taxonomy): domain Eukaryota; kingdom Fungi; phylum Basidiomycota; class Pucciniomycetes; order Pucciniales; family Pucciniaceae; genus Puccinia; species Puccinia polysora. The sequence goes on along the minus strand of CM062634.1, from coordinate 13,000,923 downwards.
TGCCATCAAGGAATCTCCAGCTGAAGTTTTCTCCATGATTTATGTGAACCTATCTCCATTCTTCAACCAATCTTTTGGTGCACAGAAATTTTGCACAGTGATGCACAGTGACTGTGCAAATGAAAAATTGCAGTGGAAAAAGGCACAGTGACTGGGCAAAATACAGATTTTCTGTGCAAATGCAAAGTTTCTGTGCAAAGAGCACAGTGATTGTGCACAATGATGCCATTTAACTGTTCCAAAAGCACATTAAATTTGAAAATCAATGCACATTAAATTTGAAAAATTCACAGTGACTGTGCCAAATGCACAGAAAATGGGAAGTAAGGCCTGTTTACAGCTTTTCCAAAGCTTGGGTAGAAGCTGATCCTGAGATTGGTCATTGATTGGGAAAGAGCTCCTTGATTGGCAAGTTCCATCACATTTTTTTTTGTTATCTTTTCATCAATCAAGTCTAATTTCTTCAAAAAATCTGAAAAATGACAATCCATCATTTTTCATTTTCCAACCTCATTTCTTCAGAGAAATAAAAAGAGGCAAGAATTTCAGTTTGTATTATTTAATTTATTAACTGATACTATTGGTTCAACAGTGAAACGCTCTCTTGAGGCCTTGTAGAACACTGAAGTCAATATTTCTGGATTTGTCCATTGATTAAAACAAAGATATATTGATTTGAATAACTTAATTAGAGGATAGAATGGGAAATTGGAAGGCTTAAAATTTAGGGGAATTTTAAATTCATGGCTCATTGAGCCGTGCAAACGGTTCAAAAGGGGCAGTGTGGCACGCCACACGGTCAAATCCAAGCCGTGTACAACCCCCCATGGCTCAAAGAGTTGCGCGGCCGACCCAGCCTTGTCTGCTGGCTTGTTGGTTTCCAAACGACTACATTTGAGCCGTGTGGAGTTGTACACGTCTCAAATGTAGTTGTGTGGCATCCCACACGCCACCGGACCGTGGTGAGCCAAAAAAAATGGAATGAAAGGGCACTAAAATAACCCATGAATCAAATAAACCTTCCAAAAAACAGGAATCAACCAAAAAATCAAAGAAATCAAAAAATGTTGATTTTTTGGTTAAAATAAATAAATAAATAAATAAAAAACAAAAAAACTGGAACTATCCAATGGACTAACCATAAATTAAAAAGACCAAAAAAAACACAAGTAACTGGACTATCCCTAAACTAAAAACACCAAAAAAAATCACAAGTAACTGGACTAGCCCTAAATTAAAAATACCAAAAAAAGACAAGTAACATGAAAAGCCCTAAAGTAAAAACACCAAAAAAACATAAGTAACTTGACAAGCCCTAAAGTAAGTTCAACTTGACTAGCCCTAAAGTAAAAGGGCCCAAAAATTAAAGAAGTCTTTTGACCAGCCCTAAAGTAAGAGTGCCAAGAAAAACACCAGTCTTTTGACCTGGAAAAAAATACAAGAAGTCATTTCACCAGCCCTAAAGTAAAAGTGCCAAAAAAATACAAGTCTTTTGACCAGCCCTAAAGTAAAAACACCAAAAAAAAACAACTTCAACTTGTGTTAAGCTGATCCCATCCCAAGCTTAACATAAGTTAAGCTTGTGATGGAATCAGCCCAACGCAAGTTGAACTGAATTACCATTAAACTCTCATTCAAAACACTCAATAGAATGATGTTAACTCAAAAAACTCAACATAATGATGTTCAAAATGTGATAACCCTTTATATTAATAGAACTTTTTAGCTGCATTAGAATTACAATTGATATGAAACCCAATTATGAAATGAAGTCATAGTCTATAATCTCTATAATCTAGAATACATTTGCAGTTGATCTTTGAGATGATCAACCCAACCAGAGTATTTTTTTAGAAATCAAGGAACGTGGTTTTGCTACAATGGATGTGATTGGAATCATTTCTCCCTCAAGTACTAATAGAACCCAGTGGTTGTTGTTTACAAAGGAAATGAAAATTGTATCTGATTGATCAGTAACACCATTTTTAATTGGAGTATAAGTATCACATGACTCCAATGAAATGAAACATATAGGTCTGGAATATGTGTCTGCTATGATTTGACCCATATCTAATTTAGCCAGCCATTTTGAGAAGGGAATCTTTTCATTGATGTCTTCAACATCAAGTCTTTTTTTAATCTTTTCAACCTCCTTTGAACCACCAAGCATCTTGATTTAGCATGCTTTATGTTTCTCTAATTTTTCAATCATTTCCTTCCTACCTTTAACCCAACCATGTTTTTAATAACCAAGAGATTTAGCAATGACTCTAAATTGGCAATTCCCATCTCCGATTGGATCCCAAACCTCACCCAAGAACTTATGGAATTTCTTGGGTATTTGATTGAGGTATTTCATGTTTGGTTCCTATCATGAAAACAAAGTTAGTATTCATTTCTTTAATGAGATCAATGAAATGAATACTCACCAAAGATGAGCTTCTGTTTGAGCTTTGCTGCACGTTCTCTTCCTCTGAAGAGGATTCTGATTCCAAATTAAGTGATCTTGATTCACCTTCAGTCTCTTCCTCTGAACTATGAAATTCAGATTCCAATTCTGCCAACTTTGACTAAGAATTCATCATTAGTTAGTAACTAAGTTCATTAAACCAAAAAGTTGAACATATCCCAAAAGAAAAGACTTAAAATTATATTTCTTTTCTTTTTTGGAGCACTTCTAGTCCTTTTTTCCCCCTTGAGTTGTTTTTGAACATGCTCAAACCAAGATGGTTCTTGCTGCATATCTGTCAATTTTGGCCTGCCCCCACTTGATTGTAAGACTTTAGGTTCAAGTCTTGGCTTTGATTGATATTTTTTAATCTTCTGAATGATATACTTCAATAGGCCGCTTTGCTCATGATCTGAAGATTCCAAGATCATTGCATTCACTTTTTCAAATAACTGAGGAATGCTTAGCATTTCATTGACATTGCAATTGAAAAATTCAAAAGTATCAACCATTAGTGAATTGGGAATCATTGATCAAAAAGCATTAATCAAATAGTGATTTGAACAATCCAACTTAAGCCAACTCACAGAACTAGAACTTCAAGGGTCATAGTCCAACCTCCACTGAGGATGACCATTTTCAGGTACCATGGATCCTCTGAATGCTAGACGGTCACCTATTTGGTGGTAACAGGGCAAACACATAGTCTTTGAATATGCCTTGGTGCACACTTTTCTATCATGATCATGTTTGAATTTCTTGAATTGTTCCCTAATAAGATGAATTGCCTCTAAAGAAAATTTGTAACCCCATGGTAAAAGTTCAGGTGGAAGAACTGTCCCTAACTTAGTTTGAGAGTAATAAAATGACGCATGAACCAATTTAATTTGATTTGAAACTGTTTCCTCAAGGCTTTTCCAAAAATCAAACAGGTTTCCCAAAGAGTTTTCAAACAATTGTTTGAGAGTTGCATGGGCCCCTTCAGCCCAAGATGTTGTTTTGTTTCCAAAATCTGGGTTTATACAAGTACACGCTGTTACAAAAATCTCTTGGATAGGGAAAATGTTATTTTCCATATACTCTAGTACATCCTCATAGTCTCTCAAGAAACACCATACAAGTCAAAAGTTCAGAACCCAAAAATAGGAAGAATAAGAAGCAGTGATTTGTACCTACTCTGAGTTCCACATCATTGACCTCTGCCTCCTCCTTGGTCGTTGAGGCCCCATAATTTTCCCACAGAGTCATAAAGCTTTTCCATCCTTCAATGTCATTAACAAAGCGCGCTTTACATTTTTCTTGTATGTTTTTAGACAAGTGCCAATTGCAACATTGTCTTGATGACTCAGGGAAACTAGATGTAATAGCACAAATCAAAGATTTTTTATTGTCCGTCACAAAGACTTTTTGAAGTCTCTCAGGATCATAACACAACTCCTTTAATGCATTTACAGACCAACTGTAGAACTCAAATGTTTCTTTTGTTATAAAAAAAAGAGCTCTTGGGAAAGTTTTCCAATTGGCTGTCATTCCTACAACATACAATAGAAGGTTTTTTTACTTATTTTTCTTATAAGTACAATCCAACATAGCAATATGATGGAATTGTTTTGAAATCTTTACTGCCACAGGATGTGCTAAGTACAGGGCCTCCAAGTGACCCTCTCCACTGAACTTTGACCAGTGAATCCAACTTTTTTCTCCAAGCTGTTCATAGAGTACCTCCATAACTCTTTTCCACTTCAGTTCTGCAATTGTTACCTTCTGCTTAGTGTTATAGATTATTTGGTCATCAACATAATCACCCCCATCAATCTTGCTCAATTTTCTCTTAATTTGTAGCATATTGAGCCCATCTTTCATGCCTTCCTTAATTAGATCCAAGGCTTTCCCAGAGATTCTCCTCAGTTGAGGATGCACAGAGGGATTTTCAGATGGTTGATGGTTATGTTGGGTTTCTTTATAGGATATTTGGCACAAGGGGTCTGCCTTTGTGCAACTTGCATGGATTAAAAACTTGCACCCAACCTTACTTGTGTGAGTTTGTCTAGACCGTTTGGTAAGAAGTTGTCCTGAATAGGAACCATGGCAATCACAGGCCAAATCCACATATTTATCTTCCTTCAAGTTAAAAACTGTCAGAGTGTAACCATGCTTCATACCCCATGTTTTACAATAGTTTTGTGCCTCTTCCCCAGTAGGAAAAGCTCTCACAGGAGGTGGGTCAAGTGGATCTTTCATAGTTACATAGTTATATTGATGGCATGCACTCCATCAGTTTCAATCAAATTCAATACCGCAAAGACCAGTAACATAAAATGTTACTCACAACTGGAGGTCAAATCCCACCGTTGTGGAAACTTAAGAAGAGTTAACTTCGCAAGTTGTCCTGAGTTCCGGAAATTATTGGTCTAGCGTCTGTAAGATGATTGGGCGCGATGAGTTTTTAAGAAGAGAGAGTGATGATATGATGAAATTCCTTCCTTCCCCCAATCCGTAAGATGATGATCCTCCCCAACCCGGAGTTGAGGGTGAGGTCTTAAGTCCCCCCCTCAACCCTAGCCTAAGCACAACCACAAACAACAAGAACAAGTGATGAAATACAACCCTAAGCCACAGAACCCTAGCCCAACCCTATCCCTCCATCCCTTGCCATTACCCGCGCCCTTTGGTATTAACGTAGCCCGGTTTGTCCTTCTCATGGCGCGGCCCTCCGCCGCGCCCTACTTGGAGCCCCCCGTGTTTCCGTCCGCGCCGTCTGCAAATCCCGTGATCCGCGGGTCGGCCCACGCTTATGCCCGCGCAGGCCTCCCCAGCGCGTATAGCCCATGATCGCCCCGCCCTCGCCTCCCAGACTAGCCACCCGCGAGCTTGGTTGGGCCGGCTCCATCACTTGGTCCGCTTCTTCCGGGCGGGTCGTGGTCCGGCGCCGCCTGAGGTAGGCCCAACCCATACCTGGTGCTGAGCCCCGCCGCGACTGCTGCTGAGCCCGCAGCAGGCACTGCTGAGACCGCGCGCACGCCAGATGCTGAGCCCGACCTACCCAACTGCTGAGCGCGCAGCCCGCAATGCAGCTCTTGATCCGGGGTTATAAATACGACACCAAACCATGAAACATTTTGTTCCTCAATTTTCACCCTTGATTAGGATGCAATTGGGGCTTCCAATGTTTCATTACCCAAATCCTTTTTTTCTTTTTCCAAAGCTTTGTTGATGGTGCTATCAATGTAGACCTTCCACAGAGCCATGGCAGAAGAAGGAGGGCTTGCCACTTTTCCCATGCAAAAATATGAAATGTTATACTTCAGTATTCAATCCAACTTTCAATTGAACAAACAACGTTTGCTCACTTTTTTGTTGAGAAAGAATTTTTTGCAGATTTTTGTATGATTTCAATCTTCACTTTACTTTCACTTGGTTTCACTTTAAAGTCACTTTGGAATTTCTAGGTGTCAAAAAACAGTCCCAAAAAGTATGCATTGATCCCAAATTTTGGTTGAGGGAACCCAGGTGTGGTCGAGAGGTTGCCCAAAATTCTGGCACAACTTTTGAGGGGTTGTGAACCCCCAAACACAGTGGTTTTGAGGTGTGTACAGGGGTACAGGGCTTGGAATTATTGTGTTTGGGGGGTAAACGGCTCCTACACAACCCCTGGGGGTTGCGTGTGTTTGAAATGGCCCTTTGTAGTCGTCTATGGGCCCCCAAGGCTCATTTGAGCCGTGTAGGGCCCTACATGACTCCCACACGACTGGAGTTGTGAATTTAACATCACCCTAAAATTTATTCCAAATCAATCCCAATGGCAATAAGAAGAGTTTAAATGAAGATTTTAATGTGAGATATCAAAAACTAAATAAGGAAAAAATGAATTCAGTAAAATCCTCAATCCGGTATTAATCATGAACAATAATCATGATAAGTTCAGAATATCTGGAAAATTGTTTACAATTAGTCAATCATTCTATGAATGGATAAATTAACCTGTGGCGTTTTGTATTTGACCATTAAAATTTATATTTTTTGATTTTTATCCAAAATCAATTTACATGATCATTCCTTTTCAAAAAAAACTGGCTAAAATATTTTGGATTGCAGTGATATACAAATATTTTATTATAATTATTACTTCTATTTTTTTTATTCTGTGATATTCACTTTTTTTTCAAAAAAAAAAAAATCCTGCTTGTGTTTGATTATTTTTGTTTGCAGGTTTCTTTGAATAGGAACAAGAAACCCAGTCAATTTTTTCAAAAGGAAATCTGCTTTTATTTCCCTGTTAGATTCCCAAATTTTCTTTCAAATAAATTGATGATGAATATTAATGACAAAATGAAATTCAGAAAAAAAAAAACAACACAAGCAAAATTATGATATCAAATTTTTCTTGAAGGCTTACAAAAATTTTTTTTTTTTTGTTTTTTTTTTTTAAAAAAAAAATTGATTGGTGAGAGGATTGATTAGAAAACTTTTATAAAATCTTTTTTCAATAGATATTTTGGCCAGATGAATTAGCCATATAATCTATACAATCAACCATCCAAGATGCTTATCTAGAAAAACTACCTTTATGTCATTGAAGAAGTAAAAAGTGTCAACAGTTGCTGAACTTGTTTGAGGTCCTCATATATAATTTTATTGGAAGGTTTATTATTTTAAGTATTAACCAATTTTTTCCCATTATTTCTGAATCATTGATCACAAACTTTGATTGAAACTTTGGAGTATATTTATATAAATGTATATTTCCATATTCTTCTGTATTTCATTATTTATTTATTTTTCATTTTTCATATTCTTCTATTTTTTGTGATATAATTTCTTCTTTGAATGGTTAAAATTTTCCATGACTAGTTAAATCAAACTCATTCAGTTGAGTCCATTCAAAGGGTTTAATTTGAAAAAATTACAATGAGAGACAAATGAGTGTTTTATGGTTGTAGGGTGCAGGGAATATTGGATGGATGTAAAGGGTTAATTTGGGAATTTCTTTGTGTTTTTTAATTATTTTTTTATCCATTCATCCAAATTACTTTGTCCTGATTTATAAACTTTCTTTGATTCTTCCCATATGTAATTTGCTTCTTTCTTACTAACCTACCCAAGGTTTGATTACTTATCTATTATTCACTGATTCCTCTCTATTATGTCCATCAATCTTTTCAGCTTGTACTGGAACTCCAACTTTTAGTAATTTCTTTGGTTTATGATCCTAAAATCCCATTTTTTATCTTGAGAATGGACAATAAATCCTGGAAAAATCCAAATCTGCTTTTGAGTTGTATTTACTCTAAGACTCCCTTTGGGGAACCAAATCCAATTTCAGGCTCACCACCCTTCTTCTAAATCAGTATTATCAGTGTACCATTTCATCCTAATCCAACATTCTTCCATCCTCTCAGTTTGATAAACTCACTATTCCAAAATTCACAAGTTTTCAAAACTCCATTAAGAATTACCCAGAATTGAAGGAACTAGACACAGTTATTATTTTTAATCCTAAAGATGTTATATCAAACCAAGAATTTCTCAGAAAAAATAAAGCAAAAAAATGACTCAGATGCATATAGAACATCACAAAATTATTTGGTTTGTGGATTAATCAGATCTATACAATCAAAAATATGTTTGGAACAAAATTTTCTCTCAATATTCTCCTATTTCAATGGGAATTTCAACTACTACTCTTGAAAAGCTTCCTTTCATTTTACTCATGCAAACTTAAATGACTGGATCAATCAACTCCTTCTGAAAAAAAAAATCAAATTAATGGAAAAGGTCTTTTCAGGAAAATTAGATTTCCACCTCCCTCCTTATTTCCCATTTTTTCAATTAATTAAATTCCCAAAAATCAATTTCTGAAAAAACCAATTGGATTGAAATTTATGCCTTCCTCCAATAGCTTGGAGTTGAACTCTAAATTTAATAAAAATTCTACTACCCCCACACAGGACTCTGCCTACCTTATCTCAACCAAAAAGACATCATCTTCAACTCCCACCAAGCTTTTTTCAAAATGGAGGCCACACAAGTATGTTAAAATTTCAGTTCATTAGAATCAATTGTAATAAAAGCTCAACAGTCAAACGGTCAATTTATAAAATCAAATTGTCATTGAAGTCATATCTTTTAATTCATTACTTTTCATAATGACATCATAAGAAATTTTTGCTTAAGAAAAAAAAAATTAAACTGGCTTTATATGATTCAAGTAGCAGGTTTCCCAGTGCTTCCATCATCCTATTTGGGGAAAGTTCCACTGTAATTCTTTCTAACTAAAGATTAACACTTTCAATAATCACAATCTTAACTATTAAATTATCCTTCTGCTAGTGACCAGGTGTCTGAGCTATAGGAGTTGCTCCAATCTTATAAGTCAACTAAGATTTGGTATTTATTACCACCTCAGGTGTTAGTTTTCTATCTCAAAGTTCAAAATAAAACATAAATTCAATTAACATTGCTTCTATCATCTCATTTGGGGAACCTGCCACTTTTCCAGTTGTCTGAGCTATAGGAGTTGATCTGATCTTAAAAGCAAACTAAGACTTTGGTATTAATTAACACTTCAGGTTTTTCTGAGATATAGAAGTTTATCCAATCTTAGGATTCAACTAAGATCGTGGTCTTTATTACCAATTCAGGATGACATTACAAAGTACTTTCAAAATGGGGTACATGAATTAAACAGATTCAGGGCACTCAGAGGACCATTTATTTTGATTTAATCCTGATAAAACAATAGCCTTCCACCAATGAAAGATTCACAGATTCAAAAATTTGATCTCAGAAACAGGCAATAAATGGAAGGTGTTGGAGACTGGTTTTTTTTTCCTATTTCATACTTCATATTTCACCATTCACATTGTTTTCTACTTCTTCCTCTTTCCATGTTTGTCTTTTTTTCTGTTCTTCTCTCTGTGCAAATCAGACGCAGGTTCAAAGAAAAGAGGGAAAATAAGCATATTCATTGTCCCATTCATGCAAGGTCCCTTTAAGACAAGACCATTGGTTGTTTCTCCGCAAATCTTTTCTTCACTGATCTTCTCACTTTCATTCCTCACTCAACATCAACCAGGATTGCGTCAATACCACTCAACCTGACTTAAGATATAGGTGAAGAATATTTGTCATTGCAGACGTTTCAAGCTAATTTGATGCAACCAATCCTTCCTTCAAATTCTTTTTCTTCATGATCTGATATTGTTGCTTCAGCATCTTTCCCTTTCCGGAATTCTCTTTCTCTTACCTTTTTTGCTTGTCTCTTAGTTGGGTATGATGGTACATTTTCTCTTTGCATTCATTGTTGTCCTCTTTATTTCTGAATCTGTACTGCAGTTCTGGTTTTAAGTTGTAAAGTTATCTCAGAGAGCCAATTTAGATTCTTTCACAATTAAAAGTAAAAAAGGGATCCCCAGATTCAGAAGAAAAAACTTTCTCACCTCTCAACTTTCAAGAACCAGTTTAAGCCAACCATGACCAACTCTCTTACTGCAACCATTCTCAAAACAGAAATTGAGGCCATTCCACTTCTAACGCTGGATAATTTTTTTATTTGGCATAATTGAGTCATAAACATTATAAACTTACAAAAAGATATGTAAAAAAAGCTTAAGAGGAAGAGAATAAATAAAAATGGAACTCCAACTGGGCTGACCAACACAGAAAACATCTTAATCCAAGCCATTCTTATTTCCAAACTCAATACTACTGTTCAAGCCAACATTATTAGCCGAGAGAATGAGAAATATTATCATCAAATTTGGGCTGATATTAATGAATACTTTGCTTTGAATCACTCTTCAAACCGTGCTAGGATATTCAAGGATTTTTGAAAAACTCCTTTTGCCCCTTCAAATATACCTTGATTCACAACTAACACTATATTGGCCATGTCCTGTTTGCACAAAGTTGGCATAGATCTCCCAACAGACATCATTTCTTACTTGATACTAGAGAAATTACCATCAACAATGGACATGGTGATTCAAAGAATCATTCACTTGCACAAGAAGATTACTTAAGAACCAGTTCTAGATCACCTCCATATGTTCAATAAAAAGAAGTTTTGAATAATGGTGGCAGAAAAGACAAAAAGGAGGAAATAACAAACTCTGTTTCCTGCCTCAGCTCTAGCACAAAGACCTGTGACAGCAATTGGCATAATCCAAAGGCAGATGTTGGAAACTCTACCCTCACCTCAAGCTATCCTTCCCCAAGAAGAAGAAAGCAACTTCATCCAAGGCCACTGGGGACGTCACCACAGTTAGCTCTTTCAGCACTAGTCCCCTTTTCCCTTCTGACATTTTTGTGGTGGAATCAGGGTCCTCAAGACACATAGTGTCTGATTTCAAGCTTTTCTCCCAGCAAGATCAATCAGTAACAGGTTCTATCTCAACAATCTCAGGAGCAGACTCTCTCACCTATGAGGGAACCAGAACAATCAATTTTTTGCATGAAAACAGTCTGAATGTTTTTCTCTCTAACATGCTGTTTTCACAAAATTCCACAGAAAATCTTATATCTATGTTCAGCGTGGTACTTGAAGGCTTCTGCTTCAATTTCAGGAAGGAGGATTTTATTGTTCAAAAGAAAGACTGGTTAAAGAAAGTTGTCTATGAATGCTCTATTCCTGTTCTTAAATTTGCTCTTGGAAATCACAATTCCCAAATAATCCACAAATCTCTTGTACAAACAAGTTACAGAAGAATCTGGAAAAGGTTGGGTCTCCAGATAAGCAAAAGCTTGACTTGCCAGGCATGCTTTATAAGCAAGATATCAAGAATGCCTTTCACCAATAAGAATTGCGGTGCAGAGAGGCCCTTTCAGGAACTGCACTGTGACTTAGTTGGACCTATCACTCCCATGAGCTATGAAGGTGACTTGTACTTCTTAACAGTGGTTTATAGCTGTACAAGATTCTTCACTGTTATCCCAATCAAGAGCAAGAGTGATGTCTCTAGTACTCTGCAATTTCTCATTAATGTAGAATCAAAAAGGTGTAGCTACAGACCTATTATACTTCACTCAGATTGAGAAACTGAGTTTTGGAACCTCAACCTTTCCAACTACTCCAAGACAAACAACATCAAACATACATTCTTGGATGCTTACACCCCTCAAAAAATGGGTTAGCCAAATGCTTTAATCAACTTGTCTTAGAATCCTTACATACAGTCCTCTTTGACTTTCAGATCAATAAACGTTACTGGAATGTTATTATCAAATTTTGTGCATTTGTGCTCAATCAGACTCCTGTGTATAGTTCTAAAAATTCCCCTTACAAGATCTTCATGGGCAAGAAACTAAACATAGATTAACTTTGTCCAATCATAAATCCAGTGGTGTACATCCTTGAGGACAGGCAGGCCTTCTCCAAGCTGGAACCCCAGGGTCTTTTTGGCATAATTATTGGGTATAATGACCACCTGTTGTCATACAAGTTTATGGCATCTGAAAAGAATATTTTCAATACTAACCATATTAACCTGCTAAATTTTTACAGTTATCTCAAGAGAGTCACCAATTACATAACCTTGGATAATTGGCATGAGGAAACAGAATCAGAGGAGTTTGTGGAAATCAACCAACCTGAGGCTGATGATCATTTTTTTCTCCCCATGAGCCCTTCTCATATTGTGAATCCTACCAAGAATGATGTCTCCAAAGTAACCCAATCTCCAGCTGACTCAAGCAATGAAGATGATCCTGAACCTTTAACCACAACATCTCCTTGTTACAACCTTTGTGCTAGAACCTCCACCATGAAACCTCAGAAATATTTTTAGGGTTCAGTAAACAAAACAAGGAAGCCTGATTGGTCAGTCAACAGAGAGGCTGAGCTCAATGAGATTGAGTCCAAAGAGCTCTGGGAGGAATGTGATGCTGAGCCCAAGTGGTTTCTTAGAACAATTTTGGTTGACAGAGTCAAGCTGGCAACCAAGTTCTTTCCAGAAAGATGTAAATTGTGTATTTTCATTATGGTTAATCTCCAGACACCCATATTAGACTTCACAGACACTTATTCCCCAACAGGTAAATTAACCAGTCTCATTCTACTGTTGTTGAAAACTCTTAAACTCAAGCAAGAAATCCAGCAGTTTGAAATGGAAGTGGCTTTCCTTTTTTTCTCCTCTGGATGAGGAAATCTTTATTTTAAAACCAGGGGAAAGTCAGCAATCCTCCAAGTTTCACAAACTAAAAAAATCCCTCTATGGTCTACAACAAGCACCATCAAACTTGTACAGAACACTTTTGAGTTGGCTAGAGGACATTGGCTATGTTCCATCAACTGATGACCCATGTCTATTCACCCATGCAACTTGCCACTCATCCTTCTTTTTCACTTAGTTGAATTAATTTTTGCTGGCAAGGTCAGTTGTTTTGAAGAAAAATTCCTCCTCAAGTTTCCTTGATTAATGGGGCATCCACTGCACACAATACTTGGAATGGAATTTTCTCAAACAGAGGGGGCCATTACTTTGAATCAAATAAAAATTGTTTTGAATGTTCTGGAAGAACTAAAATTACACAATATTTGGACGGTCATGACCCCCCTAACACCGGGATCACAACTCCTTCCAGAGTCTCAAGATGGTCAAGCAGATTTCAAAAAGCTTGGTAGGAACTTGAGGAAGTACACTGTAATTATCAACAATCTTGCCTTCCAGACATTTCCTGAAATTTCAGCGGCAGCATCCATTCTATCTCAATTTAACCAGAATCCAGGACTCTCACACTGGAAAGAAGTTGTACACAAGTGGAAACATCTTGTGGGGATGTCATCCTTATCTTTGAACCTGCATCCAAACAACAAAGAAGGATAATCCTTGATTGTCTACACAGACTCAAGCTGGGCAGATGATCCTCATACCAGACACCCTCAGACCAGTTATGTTATTTTCTGGAAGTTGGCACCAATTGCTTGGAAAAGTAGGAAAAAATTTAATATAAAACTGTTTTCCACAGAGGCTGGGTTGAATGCCCTAATTGATGGGGCACTAGAATCACTCTGGATCAATTCAATCATCTGCAACCTTTTGAGAAAGTCAAGCCTACCACCATCCAACTTCCAATTTGACAAAAAAGGGTTGATTTACAAGATTATTCACTTTTGCTCCAACTTGAAGACAGAATACATTGATATAAAAATCAAATGGCTTTGAGATCAGCACTCCCTGGAAAAAATTCTGGTCAATCTCATTCTCACCGGCTCCATGGTTTCTGATTCACTCACAAAAACCTCTAGCAGACAGGCTCTTCATCTTCTGACCTCAAAATGCCTTGAACTTGGGTTTCACTGAATTATGGGGGGGTATAGAAGACTGGTTTTATTTTGTAGTTCATACTTCATATTTCACATTTCTTGTTTTTTTCTACTTCTTCCTCTTTCCCCGTATGTCTTTTTTTCTTTTCCGCTCTCCATGAAAATCAGACACAGGCGCAAAGAGGGAACATAAGCATATTCATTGTTGCCATAATGCCAGGTCCCTTTAAGACCAGACTTTAGGTTGTTTCTATAGGATTTTTTTTATTCACTGAACTTCTTGCTTTCATTCCTCACTCACCATTAATCAGGATCACATCAATACCACCAAACCTGACTTGAGCTATAAGTCAAGAAGATTGGTCATTGCGGACGTTTCAAGCTCATTTGGTGCAACCAATCCTTCCTTCAAATTCTTTTTCTTCATGATATGATATTTTTCTTCCAGCCTCTTTCTATTTCTATAATTTTCTTTCTCTTACCTATGTTTCTTGTCTCTTATTTGTGGTCATTTCTGTGTATTTGGGTATGATGGTCCATTTTATCTTTGCAGTCATTTCTGTCCATCGCATTTCTGACTCTGTACTTAATTTCTGGTTTTAAGTTGTAAAGCTATCTCAGAGAGCCAATTTAGATTCTTTCAGAAGGAAGAAATAGTAAATATTGAATCCCTCTCTTATTTGTTTATCCTCAAAATTTTTCACTTCAATCAATTCATGAAGAACAAAGGGATGTGTGAAGCTCTCACAACCATAAAAGCCCACATTCTTTCAGCTAAATTTGAGTCCATACCAATTTAATTAAAGTTTTTTCATTCATACTGCTTCCATCTGGAATCCTCAAGGTTAAAAATGAAAAAAAAATTCCCAAAATTTCTCACTTACTCTTCTCTATCTCTACTTTTTTTTGAAAGAAGACTTTATTCTCAAGTCTCAGGGCCAGGGGCTTGTCTGCAGCCACCCCTGTGTTTAATCCGCTTAATAAATTGTTGGTTGGATCTTACTCTTAGATCTCATCTCAATTCAGTTACTTTCAGAAAAACATCCTACTTTTCTGGACTTAAATCTAGGGCTTGGAAGGCCCAATCATTCTGTATTTGAAGGTAATTTATGGAAAGATGGAAATAAATCCATTTAATTGAAAGGTGTGTGATTTTGAAAAAGTGCATTTACTTACCTTTGAAAGCAGGATCTCCACTATGGAAAAGAAGTTGAAATCAATCCACATGAAAATATTCATGCCAGTGAATCAAATATTGCACTATTGTAATATTCTCTTTCAGTAAATTTTTACTTCATTTTCAAATAATCTCTTGCAGATATTCTAGCTTGTTTGGATCACAAGCTAGTGTAAAAAATGACTATATCACCCCAGTTAGTATATTCTTACCCCAGGCATCTTTTTAATTAAGCATATAAAATCTATCAATTGCCTTTTTAACTAGTGACACATAACATATTCTTAAAATCACACATAGGTAGTACATCTCTCATGTATAGATTTAGTGACTATGTATGTATCAAGTGCGTTCCTTGGAAACTCACTTTTCATATGCAAACCTCTTTTTTCAATCTTTCCCTTGCATGAATATGTAAGATCCATTTCTTGATTTCAAAATATTTTCCTTAAAAATTAATTAAATTTTCTGATATTTTGAAATTCTGCCTAACCTCATTTTTTATTGTAATTAAACACTCCAATTCTCTCTTGCATAGGATTGATTGAGACCATTACCAGCCTGACCACCTGAGAATTCCTTGCATCATTCCCAAGCTTCCTCACGCTTCCTCAAAGCAACTCCTATATTTCCCAAGTCTCCATTTATTTTTTATTCCTTTAGTGTTCATCCTAAGATTATAACTTCTTTTTCCAGTAAAGTATACCCAGTGACTGAAAAAATTGCTCAATCAATTTTTTTCAAATTTCAAACCAACAATTTTGATTTCCTATTTGTGTCTCCTTCGTATTTTGATTCCCACTCACCCAATTCTCTGCTGAAACCCTCCAGTTTTTATCCATTTAAAAAGGTTTTTGAAAAATTCACAACTCTAAATGAGCTGTACACAACTCAAATGGGTCATGCGGCACAGTTCACAACCCATTTGAGTTTTGTACACCTTCCCACAACCCACAGAGTCATTAACTGCTGTTCACAACTTGGATGGGTTGTGAGCCATGCCAAAAAAACCATTTTGATTCATTGAGTTCCATTCAAAACTTTTTCACAACTCCAGGGTTGTGAGAAAAAAAATAAATAAATATAAATACACATTTAAACAAAAAAGCAAAACAAAACAAAAATATAAAAAAACAAGTTGAAAAAAATCAAAAAAAGAATTGAAAACAAAATCAATCAACAATTGCAAGAATTTCACAGCTCCAGGGCTATGAATGCACATTCATTGCTGTATGAATAAATCAAAATTAAAATTCAAAAAGTCTGAAAAAAATCAAAAAATTGTACCCAAAAAAAAATAAAAAAATGGGCAAATGAAAAAGCGTAAATAAAAATCAAAAGGAAAAATATAAATACAATAAAGCCCTGAAATAAAATACCATAAACTATAATTTTTGAACAAAATACAATAAAATACAATAAACTATAATTTTTGAATAAAATACAAACATTTTATGGTATATTAAAAAAGAATTTGAATTGAATCAAAAGAAATTACAACTAAATTAAATTTAAAAAAAATAATTCATATCATTCCATTTTATCATTTAATAAAGTCCATCAATCAACCTTTCACACGGTGGTATGTTAAACCATAACAACTGTGAAGTGGACTGGGGTTTCAGCCGGTTTCATAGCCTTTTGGTAAGGCCTTGCCTCTCATTTGGTTTGCAGTTGTGCAAGGTATGATACAACCCCCAAAAAGGAGGAATTTAAGTCCGCCTCAATGGACTAACCCTGAAGTAAAAACTCCAAAAAAAAGTTCAACTTGTGTTAAGCTTATCCCATAATAATAATTAAAAGGATTTCTTATGATGGGATAAGACCAAAACAAGTCAAACTTATTTCATTGGACTAGCCCTGTAGCAAGGACACCCAAACAAAAAAAATTAAACTTGTGTTAAGCTGATCCCATCATAAGAATTAAATATAATCCTTATGATGGGCTCATCCCAACACAAGTCAAACTGAATTTCCCATAAAATCTCATGTAAAACACTCAACATAATGATGTTAACTCAAAACACTAAACATAATTCTGTGCACAATGTGAGAACCCTTTATAGTAATAGAAGGAAAAGATCAGCATCAGAAGTACATGTTAGACCAAACCTTAATGATGAAACAATATGATGTCTATTAATTGGAATAAAAATACAGTTGATATTTTAGATTATCAACCCAACCAAAGGCATTCTTTGAATTCAGAGAGGAATTTTCTGATAAAATGGGTGGGATTGGAACCATATGTACCTCAAGCAATAAATTAATCCATTTTTTATTGTTAAAAAAGGAAATGAAGATGGCATCTAATGGTTCTTTAACACCTACTTTCATTGGAGTAAAATTACAAAATGAATCCAATGAAATGAAAAAAGTTAGAATTCCATAATTACCTGCTATTATTTGAACCATATCCTACTTTTAAAGCCATTTTGAAGAGATATTCTTGTAATTGATGCCTTCAAAATAAATTCTCTGTTCAATCTTTTCTACCTCTTTTCTAACACCATGTATCTTAGCAAAGAATGCCTTATTTTCCTTAAAGTTTCTATGATTTCCCTTTGGACTTTAAACCATCATTTTTGTCATACCCAAGTGATTTAGAAATGGCTCTAAATCTGCAATTACCATAACCCACATGATCCGAAACCTCACCCACAAACGTATGTAAGCTCTTGGGTATTTGATTGAGTTATTTCACTTTTGGTTCCTAAAATCAAACCTCACTTAGCCAACATTTAAATCACAGTAATCAAATCAATACTCACCAAAGATGAGCTTCTGGTTGAATTTTCCTGCACATCTTCTTCCTCAGAAGAGGATTCCAATCCAAAACAAAGGGAGGATAATTCACTTTCAATTTCTTCCTCTGAACTATGAAATTAAGATTCTGAGCCTGAGGAATTGGAATATAAACATCACATCATAATCAGTTCATTAAACCATCAAAATTAATGTTTCTCAAAATGAAATACTTCAAATTTTTGTTCTTTTTGGTTCCCTCCTAACCCTACTTTCTCTCTTAATTTCCTTTTCAACATGTTCAAACCTTGAAATTTCAAGCCAGGTGTCTTTCAATTTTGGGAAACCACGGCTTGAACCCAAGACTTTTTGATGAGCCTTGGATTAGCAACAAAATTTTTGTGTTCTTGACCAGGGACTTTAAAAGCTCCACTTCAACTTCTTCAGGTTTTGAAAAAGCAATTGAAATTAACTTATCCAACAATTGAGAATAGTTGAGAAATGGATATTTTTCAAACTTTCAAAAATCATAATCATAAGTCATTAGGAAGTTCTTTCAGGAATCATCAATCAACTAGGAATAATCAATCAAAAAGCAATTCAAAAAATCCAACTTACTGAACTTGAAGGGCTATAGCCTAACCTCCACTGAGGATGAACATCCTCAGGAACACCAGATCCTCTCAATGCTAGTATTTCATGTAATATGTGGGAACAAGGCAAGCCCATCATTGTCTTGGAATATTACTTGGTGCACACTTTTCGATCCTGAGCATGCTTTAGCTTCTCAAATTGTTTCCCAATGGGTTGAATTGCCTCAATTGACAATTTTTAACCCAAATTTAACTGTTCTTTTGGAAGAATTTTTCCTAAATTTATGCAAGAGTCCTTAAGCAAGGCATGCACTCAATGAAATATTTGGCTCCTGAACCTTTTCTTTTTTGATTAATCTTTCTAAAACCCGAAATTCTGGTCTTGGTTCAGTCTATGTAAAAAATGAGGAAACAAATGGGTGCATAGAAATAATGATGGCATTCTAATTTGAGGAACAGGGCTTAATTTCAAGGCAGAGATTATCATACAGGCAAATCTGACCAAAAGGTCTGGAAGAATTTGAATGAATTCTTGGTATATCTTGGTCTTTCCTTGGGTCTGTCTGTCTTCTTGACTTTTTGCCTGGGTCCTTCTGTATGTCTGGTTCTTTCTCTCAGTCCTTCTATCCCCTGGTTTTCTGGTCTGGTGGTGGTCCTGAGTTTTGTCTTTGTTTGGCATGATCTTCCTCTTGATCCTGGTGTCCACCTTGGTCTTGGTCTGGTGGGGGTTATCTGAGGTTGAATGGTTTAAAGAACCAGAGGAGTTTCCTTTTCTTCTCCTTCTGTGTCTTGATCTTCTTGGTCTGGTGTGGTCTTCCCATTGAGCTTGGTTGGTGGCCTTGGTCATTCTAGCTGGCCCTAGTTTCTGATTTTTTCAGTGTTCTCTGGTCTTCATGTCCACTTCAACTTGGTCTGGTAGGGTTTTGAGCTTGAATAACTGGCCATCAGGCTTGCTTTCTGACAGTCTTGCTGATGGACTGGCTGGCTGGCTGGCGTTCTTGCTGAGCAACTGGCTTGCTGGTGGTCTTTCTGGCTGGCTGGCTGACTGACTGGCGTGCTGGCTTGCTTGCTGACTGACTGGCTGTTTGGTCATTTGGCTGGCAGGCTGTCTGAGTGCTAATTTTCTGGCTGGCTGGCTTGCTTACTTGCTGGCTGACTGGCTTGGTTGTGGTCTTGCGGACTGGCTGATTGACTGGCTAAGGCTAGCTGACTGGCTGACAGACTGGGCTGGCTTACTGGATTGTTTTCTGGACACCTGACTTGTTGAGCAGTTTACTGGCTTTCCTGGGATGATTGACTGGCTAGCTGAATACTGGCTGTCTTGATTGGACTTGCTTGCTGATTGGGACTGGCTGTTCCAATCTGAGATGGATGTTCTGGGCTGGATGAATTTTTCTGCGCTGGCTGGCTTGATCTGGGCTGGCTGGCTCAATTGGGTTTGGCTGGCTGGCTAATTGGTAGGCAGGCAGGCTGGCAGGCTGGCTTCCTTGTTAGCTGATCTTTTCTTGCTAGCTGGGTCTGGTGGGCCATGATTGCTGGCTGGTTCTGGCCTGGCTGGCTGGACCTGGCTGGCTGGCTAGGCCTGTGCTGGCCTGGGCTGGAAGGCTTGGTCTAGTTATGGTGGCCAGGGGCTGGCTGGCTAGTTCTGGGCTGGCTATTCCTGGGTTGTCTGGTTTTTTCTTGGCTGCCTGTTTGTTTCTGTTCTGGGTAGCAGGGCTTTATGGATTGGAAATTTAGTTGCACGGTTGCCTGCCCCACGCAACTACTCCAAGTTATCCCAATTGGGATAAGCCAGTGGGGTTCTGAGCTAGCTGGAGGTCTTGGTCTGGACTGAGCAGTTGGCAAAAGTCTGTTGGTTGATTTTTGCTAGTGACCAGCGGTTTCCTTTTTTGGTCTGCTTGGTGTGCAAGTTGGGGCTGGCTGGATGACCAATTTTCCTCAATCAATGGTTTAGTGGGTGAAGGTCTTCCAGCTACTTCTTTTTGGCAGCCATTGGTTCACTCATTCTGGGATTGATGTGCTTGAGTCAACTTTTCAGTCAAGTCTGGATGAGGGCTTGAGGCGGAGTTGGGCTGAGGATGTGGTTGCATGGGGATCTGGCTTGCGCAAATACTCAGATTTATCCCAATTGGGATAACTCCAAGCTTTGGTGGTTTCAATGGGAAACTATATAAAACTGCATCAAGTTATCCCAATTGGGATAACCCCAAGCTGTGGTGGTTGAAATGGGCAACTAAATGCAACTGCATCAAGTAATCCCAATTGGGATAACTCCTTGGTGGTTGCAATGTGTTTGTTCAAAGCAACTACCAACAAATTGACTACATTTTTATTTTTTAATTATTTATTTCATTTTTTTTTTTTTGGTGAGATTTAAAAAGCACTGATTTAATTTTGGTTTCAATGTTTCCATCCAGGTTTTTCCACACATCCAAAATATTCCTCAAAGAACTCACAAGTAATTGTTTGAAAGTTGCATGGGTACCTTATACCGAAGACATTTTTTTATTTCCAAAGTAAGGGTTGACACAAGTCCATTCAGTTACAAAAATATCTCTGATAAGAAAAATTTTGGTTTTGATATACTCAAGCACATCCTCATGGTATTTCCAGGAACAATTTATCCAAGTTCCTTTTAGAACAATTACTGACACCAGAACCTGACTGTATTGTGTATGTCAAAAAGTATGGTCAGGAGCTGAGAACAAGAATGAAAGAAAAGATGAGAAAGGAACCCCAACAGGAGATAAAAATTGTTGCAGATGATCAGAGAGAAAAACTAGTAGAGAAGCTAGAAATATTGTAGTCTGATGAATGAAACTAGGAAAGAGAGTTTTCAGATGAGGAAAACAAATAGGGTTCTGGAACACATTAATTTACACAACAACAATTGATCATGAGTCTAGCCATTTTGATGGAGTGGGTGAGTATTTCTGGTGGGTGCCTTGGACAAGCTACTGAAGAACATTAGTACCTATGACTGACAATGAGTTTCTGACAGTCCTTACATGTTTCAAGCTGGCTGCATGTAGGACTTGAGACTTGAGTTTTAGTTTCAAGGGTTGTAAATATGATGATTTTCCAGGTGAAGATGATTGAGATTGTGATAATTTGTTCTTTTCTCAAGTTTATTGTTTGGTTTGGGAGGCCACAAAGGCTGCAGTGTGGATAACCTCAAAGTGGAATGTCTTCACCTGCCTTCATCCATTGAGAATGCAATTCTGTGATACAACAGTTGAAGTAACAGTCAAAAGAAAATAGAATGAAATGATAGGAGACAACTTTGAGAAGGAGGCACAATTAGAACAAGATGAGAAATTTAAACTGAGATTATCAAATATTTAACAGTTTCAACCTAAGCAATCCCAGCAGAGATGAACAGAAGAAGCAATAAATTTGCCTACTCTGATTTCTGAATCACTGAATTCTGCCTCCCCCTTGGTTTTAGAGGCCCCATACTTTTCCCACAGAGAAATCAACGTTTTCCATCCTTAATCATCATTACTGAACCAAAATTTGCAATTTTCTTGAATATTGTTAGACAAGTTCCAAGATTAAAACTGTCTGCATGAATCAGAGAAACTATTTTGAATAGCACAAATCAGCAATCTTTCATGGTCTGTCACAAGGAATTTGGGAAGCCTCTCTGGGTCATAAGCCAACTCCTTTAGTGCATTCAACACCCAACTGTAGAACTCAAATGTTTCTTTGGTTATAAAAACAAAAAATTTTGTAAAATATTTCATGCTGGCTGTCATTCTTAGAAGATGCAATAGAGGGATATTGTACCTATTCCTTTTATAATTACAACCCAACAAAGCAATATGATGGTATCTTTTACAAAGTTTTATAGAATCAGGATGAGCCAAGAGCAGGACCTCTAAGTGAACCTCTCCACTTAATTTTGACCTGGATACCTGTCAGAATTCTGGTCTTGTGATATGTGTTGCCTAATACTTCCAGTGCAATCCTTCTTCAAGCCTTATACTCTTTATTCTATCACCACCTCTTGAGTGTTTAAGTCTAGTGTGTTCTTTATTCTATACTGGTTAGTTATAGATCTAGTGACATCTTTATCTTAAATCTAAGTGGGTACTTAACATCTTGCTCATGAGTGTTCTTGTCTAGTGACCTCTTTATATTGTGCTACTTAGTCACAGTTCTAGTGGGTTCTTTATCTTGAATCCTTGATGTCATTCCCTGTCTCAATTCAGCCTGATGCGGTCCTCCAAGTTGTGCGGACTCTAGTGGTCTGATATTGAATATTTTCTATTCATGTCATCTTTTCCTTTCAAACCACTTGTCAGCCATCCTGTACTTAGTCTATTTAAGTGATGCCTGATCAAGTGAATGAAGATCATCCGTTCATACAGAACCTTGAACCAGAGTGCCCCTTTGACTCCTTGATCCGCTCCTCTTGGCGTCAAAAGCTCCTTTTCTTTTTCCTCCTTCATATCTTGACCGGAGCATTCAACCAAAATCTTCACAATACCCACCAAGTATCTTGGAGGTTTTTGAATAGCACATCCATAACACTTTTAACCTTGAGTCCTGCTGTGTTTACCTTGCACTTAGTGTTCTAGATTGTTTGATTGTCAACATATTCTCCACCATCAATCTTTCTCAATTTACTTTTGATTTGAATTTTATGGAGCCCATCTTGCATGCCTTCCTTAAGTTGATCTAAGGCCACACCAGAAAATCTCCTAAGTGTGAAAGGAAAAGATGGTTAAGAAAAACCTAGAGCAGGCTGTTATTTGCATGAAGGAAAATGAGTGCCAAATAACAGCCAAACTGATGAAAACAAAATGATGAGAATGAAACCAACAGTGACCACAACTCTACAGGCAAGGTCAAGGCCTTGAAACAGGCTGAGTAGAGTGAGTAGGCAGCTGGAGAAATACAGAGCAATCCTCCAAGGGCAAGCCATGGCTATAGGATGATGAAGAGCAGTTTTCAATCTTGATGTTGAGTTGAAAACTCAGTCTGAACCTACCAAGATGTCAAGATCAATGGTGATCAGGTTGAAAGGCCAATCCACTCAAGTCAAGTCAAGGGTAGGATATTTAGAGAGCTGGTGATCAGGTCAAGTAAGCAAGGGCTGAGGAAGGCAAGGAGAGCTGAAGAGATAGTCGAGTTGTCTGAGTTTGAGCGCGGTGAACTTGACAAGCAACAGGTACATTGATGTATGCACACCACCGCAGCCCACGCAGCCCAACCAAATTCATCAATTGACAGCCATCAAATCCTTGGAGCAGTGAAAGATACCCCAGATCACCATTAAAAGATACCTTGACCATCTTTGATCCAACAGGAAGTCTACCCATACATACATACTTGAAATCAAAACTTGGCAGTCATCAGTCTCCAACCCAAAAAATCATGTGACACAGCGCAGTTTTGTGTGTCGCATCCTGTGCTGCAACACCCCGTTGCATACAGGGAGGCAGCATTCATGCAACTCAATTAAACCAATTTTGGAATGCAACAGTTTCTATACCTACCCAGGTGTAGCCGCAAGCACCACTTGAAAAAAATAAATATTTAAATACATATTTATTTATTTAAATAAATAAAATAAAAAAAAACCCTACGCCCGGGGATAGTAATTACCCCCCCCCCCCCTTGTCTCATGATCTTCAATCCCCAAAAGCTTGCTGCTCCACTCTTGCTTGGCCATACCCTGATCCAATGCAATGTACCTCCTATGCACTTGCCACCAATGCTCACTGGGAAAATTCACCAATGAAGAGGGAAAACTTGTTCAAGGCAAGCTCATTTCAAAACGTAACCATTGCCAACACCAAATCCAGTCTACATCCAACAGTTTTTCAACCTATCACAACCTCAACAACAATGATGACATTTCCAAAACAGCCTCATCAACATCCAATTCAGCATCTAACTACTCTTCAAGCTCTAGTACTATACCAGAAATCAACTCAGCAAGCTTGCCATGTTAGTAAATACATATCATTGAATCAGACTGGTTTTTAAATTACTAACATAAATTTTGTAAATTTTGTGAAAATCTAGTAGCAACCTCAATATCCGTCGTCCTGGCCTGGTTACACTTATTCTGTGGTGTTAGCTGGATCAATTTTCAGATTGCCCAAACATTCCTTCTCAAGATCATTGGCCAAGCACAAACAAAACCAGTTGTTAAATTGGAAGCTAAATCAATTCCAAAAGAGATCAAGGCAATCAACAAACAACTTGGAATCACGCCAAAATTCACACAAACTATCTGCTTCCCACAATGCTTCTCTTTGTATGAACCACCCAACATTCCTCCCACTTGTCAGCTCAAGGAAACTCATTGTGCTTGGCCATGTTTGACTTCTCTTTACCAAACACTTCAAAGCTTTCAGCAAACCCTTGGTCAAAGTCAGCGCTTTCCTGGACGATTCAAATCAAACTTGCCAGTTTACATTTTCCCAAAATCAATATACGTAACCCAACCCTTTGATGAATGGCTGAGATGGTTTTTGTGTAGTGACTCCATTGAAGAAAAAATGGAATCTTGGAAATCAAAACTCAATGGTTCAACAAGTACACAAATCATTGACATCCAGCAGGGTCAAGCCTGGAATGAATTCCAATGGCCAGCAAACAAAGAAGAAACTCACCCATTGAACCTCACTATTTCAATCTTTGGTGAATTGTTCAACCCCTGTGGTAACAAAATGGCCAGAAAACAAAAATCTCTTGGCTTAATTTGTATGGACTGCCTTGACTTACCTCCAACTAAGCTAAATCAGATTTGTTGGACCTACCTCTTGGGAATAACACCAGGCCCAAATGCACCCTCTGTCACAACAATCAACCATGTTCTCAAGCCTCACATCGATCAGCTTCTACCATTTGAGAATGGAAGAATAAAACCAACTCAAAACTATCCCCATGGTTGATCCGTTTGAGTACAACTTCTTCCCCTCCTAGGCAATGTGGTTGGTGTGCACAAAATAGCCAGGTTTGCTTCTCACAGTGCCCAATTATTTTGCTCCTGGTGCTTGTGCACCAAAAAAGATATTCATAAACTTGAGATAGGCTTACCACAATCAAAAGAAGAGACACTGCATGCTTCTCAAGAATATTTAAAATATTCAAAAATCAACATGCGTCAGAAAATGCTTGAAAAGACAGGAGTACGATATTCAGAAATTCATTGATTGGCCTATCAAGATCCAGTCTTAGATAACCCTCTGGGATTATGCACAATTGGCTAGAAGGCATCCTCCAGAATCACTTTTGATATCGATGGGCATTTTTGTTTGAAAAAAATGACAATCAGAGGACAAAGTGTAAATGTACAGAAGATTCTAATGCCACTCAACCAAAATTAATTTGACTAGATGAGGATTATTACAAAAGCGGGATTGAAGATCAGGAATCTACAAGTATTGAGTTTTCAGATGATGGTCAGAAACAGGATATGCAGCAATTTTCTTTGGGTGCATTCACGCAAGACCAGATGCTTCTTTTTATCAAACTTCAGGGGGACATTGTTTCACCCTCTGGTCTTGAAAGACCGCCCCAACCAATGGGGGAGAAAAAAGCAGGGAAATGGAAAGCACACCAGTGTTACACTCTTTTTCAGTACATAGTACCACTGGTGCTACCTGAAATGCTGGTGGAAGATACTGTAAATATGCAAAATAAGTCAACCAATGGCCTGATGCTAGTAAACGCAGGGGCTCTTGGCCGGTGCACAAGTATTGTTGGTGCAAAACAAATTTCACCAAATTATCCAACCATCTTCCAAATGCATTATGAACGGTATTCAACAAGTTCCAAAAAACTGTTTGATGAAATCAATATTAGGCCCAATAATCATTATGCCTTACATATACCCAAAATTCTCCAACGTTGGGTTCCATTGAATGGGGTGGCAGAATTCAGTGGGGAAAAAATGATTGGTTTCTTGAAGAAGGTCAAAACAAATAACAAAACAAGTAAGTGTTTTCACAACCTGTTTACTGGATGACAAATTAATGATAACTGATGTGACTTAACTATTGTGCAGATGAAATTGACTGGACAATGATGCAAAAGGTATGCAGTCAACAGCAATTGATGGCTGAATATCAACCCATCATCAAATTAAGCAAGAGCAACTTGATCAAAGATTTTCAAGAAGAGATTGCATTGGAAATGGAGGATTATATTTTGTTCCTCAGACATATTCAAAGGGAAACTCCTAATCTCTTGAGTTTCAATTCTCTTCTGCATCCTTCAGGCGCTCATATCTTTTGGAATCATGCTCAGGAGCATGAAACGTGGGAATGGTGTGGTAAGGGCAATGTTGAGAGGAGTGTTTCAACTGGAAATCCAAATGTTGGGGTGGTTTACCAAGAGGGTGGCAAGATCTGGTTTGGAATTGTAAATAAAATATACCGTTTCCAAACTTCTTCCAATGTTTATTATGTCCTTCTTCTCATTCATAAAATTAAAGATGCCTATGAGGGCCACTTGGATATGCATGCAGCCACCTTCCGATCTATTCTCTCATTGTTCCAGGTCTTCCTTGGTATCAGGACTCTAGAAACTCATGTAGTATCATTGAACCAGCTTGAATCCTTATTTTCCTACTGATTCTTAAAGCCAAATACTTTGGGTATTCCAAATGATGGAATACTTTGTTGGCCTGTGGAAACCTCACAATTTCTTACTCAAGATTATCTTTTGTTTCTTTTTATTTCTTGCATATTTCCTTTCTTCAAACATAATTGTACTTTCTTTGTTTCAACTCATTTCATTGAAATCCAACAACAAATGATAAATTTTTGCATTGATAAGGAGAAGAAAAATAAACCACAACCAATTGTGTATTTTTTATATTGAATAGTAATTAAAGGGACTTATAACACCTATTTCAAGCACATATGAGTTCTGTACACTTTGATTATATAAAAAAAAATTCTATATTTCTTCCTCAGATTCTTCTTCCAATTGTTCAACGTCATTGGTCTTGGAGTCATACAAGCTGCCAAATTCCCCATCATCATGAAACATACTTTTCTCCAGTTCTTCCTCATAATCAATTTCACAATTGTCCATGCCATTGCTTCCTGCATTGCTTTCTTCAGCCTGACTTTCACTATCACCATTGCTATTGGGGATCTCTTCAAGGCCATATTCTGCCAACAAAACATTGCAGTATTTTTTGTTGAATGCTTTATCACTCAGTCATTCATCTTCATGTCTGTGTGCCAAGAGTGAATCATTTGCATTTGGGAGGAATGCAACTGCATCTTTGTTTGGAATACTTTTTTCTTCTCATTGTCAAGTTTGTGAAACCACTTGCAACTGTAGAAATCCAGGGGCAAACCGGTGGGTGGCTTCACAAATTTGGAGTAAATTGGTGTAATTGGGAGCTTTCAAACTCTTTTACGTCCTTGCTTCCCCATCATTTGGTCGTATTTGAGCATCTCCACATCAAGACAACGGAAGAATTTGTTAGCGTTGTTTGATTGATATTTCAAAGTCTTGATAACATGGACATTGTGCTCTGGATTGTACTCATTGTTGCTATGGGCGGCCACATTGTCAAGTATTGCAATGTACCTCTTTGGAAACTTGTTTGCAATAGAAAAGTAATACCTAATTTCTCTCAACTTTGAATTGATATAGACCCATCATCAGAAATAAATCAATTGATCAATTGGAAAAAAAAAGTGCGTACTCGCTCACACCCTTTTTGGGTGACTTTCTTGCTTGATTCTCTTTGATGCTTCCCAAGATCCTTAAGCTCCTTTTGGTATTGACTTTCCAGGACATAGTGGAAATAGTGATTGTATGCCAACATTAAAAGAGACATCTGGTTAATATAGTTTAAATTGCAGCTCATATAGTTGTAAGCACCACTGGCAGCAAGTTGGCAAAAAGTGTCCAATGCCACAATATGGCAGGCTGAGTTGAAAAGTGAATCGTAAGCTTCATCAAGATTGGGTACCCAAATTGGAATGCCAACTCTTGCCAAAAACCCATGGACATAGAGAAGAGACATTTTGCTGATGTTACTAAGGCCCCTTCCAAGTTTGATCCGGCCAGTCTTTCCTTTTCTGAGGGTCAATATGTTATCATGGGCAATTAGGTTGGGCAAATTTGAGTTGGAAGCAGCTGCTTCAATTTTGTCCACTTTGTTGAAGCACATGTGGAAGTCCTTCAGGAGTTGCCCATCATCACGGGGAGGAACTGCGTTCTGTTCAAAAAGTGCCCAGAGCATCTTTATGTGCATGAATAGAGCTTCTTGTCCATTGAATAACACAGTGTTAGTATTGATTTCTTTGTTGGTTATCTTACTTTTTTACTCAACATACCTTGACTTGCTGGAAGTCTTTGGGGAACTCTTCCACTTTTACTTGAGCAGGGTGTTGCTTGCAAGAAGGTGGTGTTTGTGCACTCTTACTTGAGGTGCTACTAGATTTGGATTTTGCTGGAGGGGTTGACTTCACCTTTGACTTGTTTGCAGACAATTGAGCTGGTTGTTTGGGTGGGGCAGATTTTGCGCGGATAGGTTTTATGGGAGTCATAATAGAGTCTTGGGTACCAGTTGATAAAGACTTTCTTCCTGTTTTGGGGGCGGGCTCCTTACTGGTTGAAAGATTTGATATTTTTGTTTCAAGATTGTTAACCATTGCCTCGAATTGGGTGGCTTGCTGGGCTAGTAGATTGGCTTGTTCTTGCCTGTGGGCTTCTGCCTGCTTGGCCAAGGCTTGATCAAGGATAAACTGCAGCTCTTGAGGGTTCATTGTGATTGTTGAGTATGGAAGGGAGGTGGAAAAGCCAAGGGATCGGTCAAATCAGAGCAGACAAGGGCGGGTTGTATTGCTTGATGATCAGGTGGGTGATGTATGTGGATCAAGTGAATTTTTACGGGGTTTTTATCCTCCTGAATGGCGGACCGGGTCTAGACGGTCGTTTTATGTAATATAACAACAGGGGCAAGTCTAGGCCCCCATTGACATGCGACACTTGGTACTGTCGCTGGGCTTGTCTCCGCACATGTCGCATACCATTGTGTGTACTTTTTTGCATGCGACGGGCTGTCGCAGCACAGGATGCGACACACAAAACCACGCCGTGATGAGCTTCATCACCTACTCCTCGATCAAAAACTTGGATCCTAGTTCAAGCTCATCATCGGCCATTCACCACCAGAATGGGACGATCGATTAGATTAAAAGATCTAGAATCTCAACTACAAGGCTTGAATGGTTTCAGTCAGTCTTTTCACTCGACTACTTTTGACTTGACTTGCTCAGAAATCTCTTCCTTCATCCTACCTCAGCATCCTCTCTCCCTTGCCCCTTCCTCAAATCATGTGATCACTACCGATTCACTATGTTTGCTCATGCTGGAATCTCTTCACATCCCCCTCACAGATTCTCCTAAAGTCGAACTAGAGCAATACGTTGAGTGTTTTTTTCTTTACCTCAACAGCTTTTCATTATCACTATCATTATTCTTTTCTTTCTTTTATTCATCCTTTACCCCCCCCCCCCCCTCCCCGCCTTCCCATATCTCCGCTTCATTTTTACGCGAGGGCAACCATTTTGTTTTTATTTTTTTTCACGATGCATTCAGGACCTTAAATTAAATGAAACTGGTTTCTTGGATGACCTGCCGTCACCCTTTTTTTTTTTTGTTTTGGTGATGCGGACCTGAACAGGTCACTTCAGCGCATCTAGCCTCTCGGATGATCTTTACAGCTCAATCATCCTACGATGATATCTCCAACAAATCGGTCCTAGACTTGGGATGTGGATGTGGAATCCTTTCGATTGCTTCCAACCTCGTAGGTTCTTCGTGAGCGACCCAAGGGATATGATGTGGACCTCCCTTATGAATTCGCTGGATCGCCAATCCCCAAACCCTGGCTTTTTTTTTTCTTTTTCGTCGTGATCGTTGTTCCTCACGTTGGACTGCCGCTAGTTACACCCTAGGCATCGACCTAGATGAGGATGCTCTAGAAGTCGCTCGGAATAACCTTTCCTCACTTGATCTGGAGGACTCTCCAATCGATTTCTTACGCGCCGATCTCAACGATCCTCGATTCCTCAAGATCTTCAAACCTCGCCTCGATCCCCCTAACGATTTCTATCGAGCTACCTTTGATACTGTCGTCAGTTTACCACTCCTCCGCCCACCGTTCATGATCCCATCCCCCCCAACGAGTAACTTTGGAGTTGAACCCCACCGTTAAAAGCATTCTCTCTCCGATTCATCCAGGTCATGAACCCACCGTTTGGAACCAAGAACAAGGGTATCGATATGATTTTCTTGGAAATAGCTTGTCGCGTTAGTATCTAGTCTATGGTTCAAATGCCAAACATGGACTATCATCCTGGCGCCAGTTATCCTACCAGACTGGATTCCAGATTGTCTTTCTGAGACCCCGGTGTTGATCAATTCATCCAGATGACGAGGTGCTCTGTTTATTCGCTTCACAAAACAAGCACTCGTGAATTCATTCAGAAGAGGGCCAAGGAATACGGTTTTCGGGCTGAGGTATTGGCAGAAATGAGAGTACGTGCGACGGAATCGAGCTGTTTGGTCAATAGAACGGGGTATTCAACTGAACCTCTATCACTCATATCAACATTGCTTTGTTTTATTCGATCGCCAACCAAAGTATGACCTTCCGAAAACCATGAAGATGCATAAACAAAAAAGCCTAGATATTGCCGTCGATTTCTGGCGTTTTCAAAGGATCGATCTGCCCTCACCCTGAAGTCTTTTTTTTTTTTTGAACCAACCAGGTACTTCCCAGGTTGCAAGATCTCTTCTAGCTCTAGCGCTCCATTACAATTTGACGACCTGATGACTGGAATAACCCAAAGTCTTTAGCATACCACCTATCTCACCCTGCGAGCCATACTCTCGACCTTTACAACCAGCAACTGCACAGATCAAACTGAGAGAATACCAAAAGAAGGAAGGAAAAAACGTTTTGGAGATCTAAGTTTTTAATTCAAAAGCCTGGAAAGTTTGTAAGTTGTTGGGATATAGAGAATGACGCACCTGTCTGGCCCGCAGACGATGATGATTCTCCTGCTGTCTTGGTTTTCTCCTGGTTTGGGGCTCATGCTGATCCATTGCTGAAGGTCTGATAAATCCAATCTTCCGACTTTATCGACGTGAATGGTCGAAGGATCCTCATCAAGTCTCTGATCAATCACCAACTTCAAGCTCACCCGGGTTGGATGATGAGTGATGTGCTCCTGGATCTCCCCTAAACCGTAAGCTGATCTCAGGGAGCGGCTGAGGTAGATAAGTTGGAAGTTGGGCAATCGATTGAGGGTCGTCGGATGAAGGGATGGCTTGAAGATCCTACGGAGCAACTGCAGGGCCGGTGTGATTCCGGTACCGGCGGCGATCTGAAACCGAGCAGATGGATGATACGAGAGTCAAGTGGCGGGCTGGGCAAAACGATCGAGTGGGGGTAGGGTTGACGTACAAACACGATATCGTCGATCTGATCGTTTGGATGCCTCCAGGTGGGTACGGGGCCTCTAAGTTCGAGTTGGTTACCGGGCGTTTTGAGATCGTGAGCATGAGTGGACAGCTCACCCTGAGGGTAGCGTTTGATGAGTAACTCGAGGGGAGGATGGCGAGAAGGAAGCTGGGGATCGGTAGGATGGTGTTGGATAGAAGGGGTCGAGGGGGGGATGGGCGATAGGGGTGTGTAAGGTCTTTCGATGTGTAGGGCGGGATGCTTGAGATAGACGGATTGGATGTAGAATGGATGGTGAGGATGATTGAGGTGACTAGGGTCGGAGGGTAGAGGGACGTCGAGCTCGAAGAGGATGGTATCGGGATCGATCGAGCTGGATTTGGTGATCCGAAACGGGAAGTAACGATCGACCGTAAGAGAGCCGCTGGTCTTCGAGCCGGATGAGGGATAGTAGCTGTATCCAAGAAGGAGGCCGAGGGAGATGACGAGGAATGAGGGGGCGATGGACTTGGGAAGGATGTGAGGGAAGCGAGTGAGAAGAGCGTTGGTCTGGTTGGAAGCATGGGTTGGACGATGGGCAGACCGACGAAGTTGAGGACAGAAGGGGTGGGCTCGGGTGGGAGTCAAGGATGGAGGAGAGGTGGATGGCTGAGACCTGAATGGATGAGAAGCAGTGGATGAGTTGAACGAGCGAGCTACCGAGAACAGCCCATGGTGGGGGATGGTACTCGAGCTGGAGGACACCAAGGATGGGATGGATGAGACGGATCTTGGAGGAGAAAGGATGGTGATGGACATCGATGGATGAGGATGGATGGAGGTGAGTGAGAAGAGCATCTCGAATGGAAGAAGTAGAGACAGGAGGAGGAAAGTGATTTGAAGCAGATCGCCAGGGAGACGGAGAATGTGATCGAGGATGGTCGATACCTATTTTTCTTGGACTCAAGGATGACTTCTCTAGTGGATCACTCAAGCCAACTTACCACCTCAAGAATCTCTGAAGAGCCAAAAGTTCATCATCGATGATCCCATGGCCACTCTAGAGCAAGCTAACAGGAGATTACTTCCAGACAGAGCTCCCCCCAGCTTGATCTCAATCAAGAGTCACTCTAGATTCAGATCTTAACCCACCAGCTTGACCAAAAGATTATCCTGGACCAAGATCTGAATGAGTTTAAGATGATACAAGTAGAACACCCAATCCTGATGTGCTTTGACAAGTTTAGTGACCAGGTTTTCGAGGGCAAATGATCTGATAAGCAAAAAAAAAAAAAAAAAACGGGCACGCAAGCTTCCTGTCACACTGGTCATACACATTCCTACATACTCCAGAGAGGGGCAAGAATGTATGAAATGAACTAACTGAGGAAAATGATCTACTGAGGAAACACTTTGTGCTGTCAAGCTAATCTACAACCCAAGTCTATTGATAAGATACAACCTGAGCAATGTCTGCTCTAGTTTTGAAAGTAATCATGCACATGGCCGGCCGGGAATGTATGTATGGACATACAAGTGAATGTGAGCTGAGAATGAATATTGTGAGTGACATGGAGGCAAACTGCAAGATGAGCAAATCAAAGCTGAATACTAAACTGATCATAAATTTTTAAGGGCAGGTTTTGGTCAAAATCCAACATTAGAAACCAGCCACCATATTTATTAAAATTGAAAAAATGAAAAAAAAAACAAGTTTTTTTTTTCCCCCCCAAATAGAGTATATAATGCATCCCCAAGCTCATGGAAGATATCATCCTCCTCACTACTCATACTTGCTTCTTTACTTTCCAACTTCATCCCCACTCATCTTGCAATCACTATACTTCACACTCCCCACCTCATCACTCTTCACCTTGCAATTGCTACCTCACACTCCCCAGTTCATTGCCCTTTGTCTTGCCATCACAACTTCAAACCAGCTCATCACTTCATTGCTCTTGCCCTTTCAATCAAAATGAACCCCCAATAAACCACAACCAA
Organism: Puccinia polysora; assembly: GCA_025617555.3. NCBI lineage: Eukaryota > Fungi > Basidiomycota > Pucciniomycetes > Pucciniales > Pucciniaceae > Puccinia > Puccinia polysora. The sequence goes on along the minus strand of CM062634.1, from coordinate 12,967,257 downwards.
AAATTCCACCTATAAGAATTCCCAACATCTGAAAGCAAACCTAACCATCCAATCAAACAACAGTCAATCATCCTCACCCATTGGTTTCCAAATCTTTGGGTCAAACAGAGCAAGAAGGTCACCTCAGCTTTCTCACTGTTTCATCCAACTATGCTGCTTGCCTTGAGTCTGAAAATAAAAAAAAAGGGTTGGAAGAACCCAATCTTTTCAAGTTGATGTTTATCTCCCGGTGTTCAATTAACTCAAGGATAAAACAAAGCATGAGCTGGATTTTACATCAAAAAAAATGAGGGATTGGTCAAAGAGCTAAAGGGCCAAGTACACAAAAGCCCACCCTATGTAAGTCTCCATTAGATTTGGCATAACCAATCCCAATAAAGCCAAGAGGATAGATTTGGTGATAGAGAAGTTGGAATCAAATCCATTCTATCTAAAATCAGATGGATAAAATATTTGTGGAAAGAAAATACAAACATTTCCCCTCTTGCTAAGTTTGATGCCCAAAGATCTGAGTTGATTGGCATGGAGGGGATTGATGCTGATCTTCAGCACCAGAACATGAATAACAATAACAAGGAAACCTATGATTGGCCAGGGTCTGATGCCAAGGATGATATTCCAGAGAGTCAAGTTCTATCAGCCTTAATCCAGTCTAACTCAGCTTCATGAACTAATTTCAGTGATTTCTTGAATCCAATACTTGGTTGGATCTTTGGATCCATGACTCCCCAGCTTTGGATGAGGGCCACACAACCAACCCATGTACTATAGGGCAACCTCAGATGATTGTGAGCGCAAATGGGAGAGGATGAGTGCAAGGGATAAACATGAGATAGCAAGGCTAACTGCAAAGTGCATACTGGTTGTTCAATTTCTCAACAAACAGAAAGAGGGATGAAATGTTCCAATGGAAGGAAAACAAGGCAAAGCCTGATGTAATGACTTGTCTTAGCAAAATGCAAGAATGTATGAAAACAACTAACTGAGGAGATAATCTTCAGGCAGGTGGTGTAGCCTTTATAAGGTAATCCAATGATGACTAGATAAAACCTGATGGATGGTCATCTACACCTAGAGAGCAATGATGCAATTAATGATAGGAACAGAATGGAAAAATGAAATAAACAGTACAATTGTTTCCAAGGTCATAGCAGAGGTGCAAGACAATAGAATGTGAGAGTACAAGGGTGTAATGGGTGAGACATGGAAGGAATGACATATGAAGACAATGCAAATGAATGGATATAGTTCTGTAGGAAAGGGAGCTAGTCCTTTGGCCAAATTATACAGCTGATATGGCTATCTAGGCATGAGTGTGAGCTAGTTTAGTTGCATGAACAAGAATCAAAGTCTGAGGGCTGATGATACCCAGGGGTAGAAGAGCAAAGCTCAAATGGATGGTTGATGGGATTGGAGTTAACTGCAAATATTTTCAAGTATAGACTGAGTTTCCAAGGATGGAAGGTTGTTTATGCAAGCCAGAGGTAGTAAGCAGAAAGCACCATTGATGTTGTACTTTGTTTGTGTCATGCTTATTGAATGAGGTAGATGGTACTGTGGAAAAGGATATGTCAAATTCATGAAGACAATGACCCTTAACCTTGGACCCTGAGAATTTCCCGGTGTGGAAAGAAATTATGTGCTGCACTAAATGTCAGCAATCATTCCACTCTGGTACCTGATTCTTATCTAGTCCCTTGAGTTACAATAGCCACTCAGCACCAGAATAACACTCTAAACTGCCTCTCTGCATCCTACCAACACTCCCTCTGACTAACACACAATTAAATAACAATAATAAACAATCATGGACTCCCCAACAAGCTCTGCAATGAAACTTTCCCCAATAAGACTCCAAGTTACTTCAAGGAAATAGTTCTTAAGGCTTAACCTTTGTAAAAGAGATTCTCTGATAATAAGGTACCCCCCAAAAAACTTCCCTAATTTGATAAGATAATCCCTTATATATAAAAACCAAATCAAAACTCCAATAAAAAGAAGAAAACAAAGAACAGCCACCTTCCTAACAAGTTCCACAATGACTTGGTTTGCAATTAGCCCTGATCCTCCAAGCTGATTGGTCTGCATACATTAGATTCAGTGATACTCTTATAATCTCCAATGACCCTACCAGGAAATTTTCCCCAATGCAGCACCAAAGTGATATCCTTGTTAAGATCCTTTAGATGATCCCCTTTGTTCCTTCATATGGCATTGCAGAAGATCCTGATCAATCTTCCTTACAGAGCCCCATCAATCTTCATGCTTCCTCTTTGAATATATTGTTTTATTGCCCCAAAAATTACATATCCTCCAAAATCTCCATGCATACCCTGTAGTCAGCTCTCAGATATTTACTCCATATTTAAAATCAATTGCAGCTGAATTCTAACTCCAAAATTCATGATTGCAGAGGGGGTTAGTTATCAACTAAAAATATTGTTCTGAAAAAGGCAAAACTTCAGCTATTGATCCGCAAAAGAAAAAAAAAAAACTATGGCCATTTTTCCACAAAAGGAAAAACCTTGGCTCAGCCCCCCTATTGTACTGTAGAACTTGCACCCACACAGCTTCTGAGCCAGAGGCTTTTCTCTTCCAGATTAGGCAATTAGACAGACTTTTACTCTTTGAACCTATTGTGCCATGGTTTCTGCAACTGCCCACTGCTGAGCCTCCTAGTAATTTTAACTGCTGGTCCTACTTGCTTTGGTGTCTATAAATAACCACCACCTCCCCCTGCAACTTGCACTCTGTCCCCAGGATTCCTACATAATTACAGGGACCCATAGAAAACCCCTTCATCCCTCATGCCTACTTCCACAACCTTAAGAGAAACCTGCTCCCCCCATGGCCTCCTCCTGCCAATAATGTACCAAAATGCACAGGTCTTGTACCTGTACCACTGGCTGTCTGGCTTGCAATGCCTGTTGCCAAGGATACCACAGGTGCTCCTTTGTGGCTCCAACGCTGTGGTGCCCCATCCTGGACACCCGGACCGCCTTAAGACCTCGATTCATAAACTGTTGTGCAAACGTACCGCCCGGCTGGACAACTAATCCTCAGGCTCATCCAACTATTGTTTACCCGCGCGCGCGCGCGCGCGCCGGGCGCCGCCGCGCCGCGCTTCCATTATCCGCGTCGCGCGCCGCGCCGCGCCGCGCTCCTTCCATCCGCGCGCATCGCGCGTCCTTTATCCGTGTTGCCTCTCATCTCCGCCGTTGTTATAGAACGTCCTCATCTTTGTTGGTTGCGTGTCTTCATCTTTGTCGTTGCGTCTCCCAATCTCCTCATTTCTACCGTTGCGCGACGCTCATCCATGATCTACTGAATCCATCCCGACCGCACCCGCAAGCATTTGGCAGATCCTTGACCAACGCGAGTGACCACATGGTTGCCTTCCCTTTTCCGCTCTATTTGTAGAATCCGTTGTATATAGTCTAACAGGGCCTCCTGCCCATATAAGGAGGGGCTCTCCCCTGCCTTTTGGCGGACCATTCCATCACCTCATCATCCCAGCATCCCATCATCATAAGCAATTTATCCGTGGGCATCCTTCCCCACTTATCTGAGCAAATTATCCGGGTATATCTATGATTGCCCCTTGATCCTTTGAGCCTCCATACTCAAACTCAGTCCTTTGTGACCTTGATCCTTATCACCAACCAATAGCCTTGCTGGTTGAAGAAGAATTCCTGTCTGCCTGAATTCTTGAGTGTGTTATACCACTCTGATCCCTTTTTCCGACCATACTGGTCTTGATCACTCCTTGATCATCTTTCTGGAGCCAATCACGTTTGATTGAAGAGGTTTTATTAAGCTTAAAACCTGGAGTGTTATACCTCCTTTCTTCTTTGAAGTTGAATCTCGCCACGCTATTCTTGAGTTCCTTGAGAAGTGTTGGGATATTCTTGCTCAAATTCATTATTGATTTGCTTCTAGAGCTTCATAAACAAATTGCTTTCGTTTTGTTCAGCCTCCCACAGTTATCTGGTACCCTTCAAGCGCTTGATTGCGGAGAGTTGGGCAGGTTCATTGAGAACCTGGAGGTTGGTTGGGATTGAGTTGATCTTTCCTAATCAGCTGCTGACGACCAGAGTTATTAGCTTGTGGGCGTTGTTACTTACAACTGACTTGTTCCATTGAACTCTGAACAAACCTTGACTTATTTGTTCAAGTCTTTCCCTGCACCATCCTATCTCAGATAGTGTTGTTTCCATTGCTACCAACAACTCTTATCTTCTTCTCTTAGTTTGATTTCTCATCCATAAGGTTCTGACCTTGATTCCGGTTACATTAAAATATTATTGTAACTCCTAGGAGGGCAGCCTAAACAGCACCTTTCCCCTCCACAGAACTGCCACGGCTTAGCACTGTTTGGAGTCTTACAACTCTGTGGAAACTAAGGAGGGTGATAATCTCTTAGTTGTCCTTGAGTTCTGGTATTGATGGTCCTAGCATCTGTAAGGATAAGGATGCTCCATTAAAGAGAGAGAGAGAGAGAGAGAGAGATTAATTTCCTTCCTTTTATTCCCTTTGCCTCCCTATCCATGAATGAATGAGTCAATAAGATGTCCCCCTACAACCCGGAGTTGAGAGTGAGGTATTTAAGTCCTCCCTCTCAACCCTAACCTAAGTACAAGTGCAAACACAAATAGAAAAGAAATCCTAGAAAACAGAACCCTAGCCTAACCCTAATCCTTTCCCATGCCCCCATCACCCTCCAGACCACCTACCCTTACACACCCGGGTTTTCCTTCTCATGACATGGCCCTCCGCCGCACCCTACTCAGAGCCCCCTGCGTTATCCATATCCACCAAGCACCTGCATGATTTCCTGCCCCGCAAGTTGGCCTGGGCTTGCGCATGCCTGCCCCTCTCTATCCTCCAGAACTAGCTTCCCGCAAACCTGGTTGGGCCAGCTCCATTCTGGGGTCTCCAATGTCCAAGCGGGCCACAATGAGCACACCAACTCCAATGTCCAAGCGGACCACAATGAGGGCGCCAACTCCAATTTCCAAGCAGGCCGCAATAAGCGCTCCAACTCCAATGTCCAAGTGGGGCGCAATGAGCGCGCCAACCGCGGCACAGTTCCCAACCTGAGTCTATATAATGACACCAAAATGCCTGGATTGTTCCAGCCTTGTCCTCTGCCTTGCCCTTGCTCAAACTCTGGTCCTTGCCACAAGCGCCACCATCTTGGACTCATTGCCAACTTTGTGGTGGATGACAATGAGCCCATTGAAAAATAAACCTAGACTCTGGAGCCCAATTTCACCACCTTGCTTTTGCCAGTTGTGGAGGACACAGATGGCCTTTTGCCCCCTCCTCAAAGCAAGGACTTTGATGCCTCCACCAGGTGGGGTGATTCTACCCGTGCCTGGGGCCAACAACAAAACCTGAACATTGAAATTGGCCAAGTTCCCCACTGGCACAATCCAACTCCTGTGTTTTTCTGTGTGGCCATGCCCCCAATCCCTGCTCTGGCAGTTCCAAATGTTCTGCTTTTTTGCCCAGTGACTCCAACTGCATCTCCCCTGGCTCCTGCCACTACTCCAATTCCTTCTTGACCCACAGAGGGAAAGTCTCCACCCTTGTCCATTTTTATCAGCTCCAACTTGCCACTGCTGCCCAGTATTTTTTTTTTTTTTTTCAAACACCAGCTAACCCAAGAAATCAAAAAATCCTGACAGACCCTGCACCAACCTTGGAGTTAATGTTTCTGCCAACTCCAGTCCAAAGATTTTTGTATTACTTATTTCTGGTCCAGATCCCATTGCCTCAACCATCCCTCTGATCCACCAGTTCCTGTTCTTCTAGGTCAACCCAATTTTGCCTGGCTTTGCCATACCATCAGGAAATCCTAAGCAATGAAAAAGAAGTTGGTTGTGGAATTGAGGAAGACAAGCTTAAAAAAATACTGGTTATCCTCCATTTTTTGATTTGAATTACAGTTGCAGAGCCTCCCAAGCTCCTCCGTGAGCATCATTATGCAGGTGGTGAGCTCTGCTGCACCATCTTATTCTACTTGTAGATCCCCTAAAAAATATATCCACCTCCATCATCTTTTTAAATAAAATTTGAGATAATCTGGGTTCTTGCCTGCCCCAGAAAGGAAAAATCTTGATTCCCCACACCATCCTACAAAAAAGAAATAATGAAAACTCTGAAAACATACCTAATTGAGAACTTCTCTGTGTGTGAGATAAGCTGAGTCAAAAAACTGAGACAGGAAACCTGTGAGACTTAAAGAAACAACTATGAGACTTAAAAGAAACAGATATTCAGACACTCAAAAGAGACTCCTCAAAACAAGACAAAAACTAAAAAAAAAATCTCTGCAATAACACATCACCTGAGGGAGCTGGACCACCCCACGTAAAGGCCTTGAATTGAGTTAAACCTTCCACGCTTCTCCTAGTGATCTGAGATTCCCTGCCCATGTCCACCCACAACTTTAATTGGAGGATAGAAGCTCAGTAAGGGAAGAATCCTTTATCTAGCCTTATCATTTATATGTTTTTTTCTTGCTTTATTGGTTACTGATGAATAATCCTTTGATGATACAGGTGATCATTGAGTAAGGTTGAAATGGTTTAGCCTATATTTGATAACTGATGGTGATGGAGGTGGATGATTATATTATGGGTGGATGGTTGATGATCATAGCATGGATGAATTATGATGACAGTATGGATGGATAATGGAGCTGGAAGAAGGTGATGATGATTGATTGTAAAGGTAGGTGATGATGATGACGGATGGTGATGGGTGATGATAATGGATGATGATGATGATTGATGAAGCTGAAGTTAGGTGATGATTATATTGGATGATGGTGGGTGGTGATGATGATGGTAAGTGATGATGACAATGGATGGTGATGGGTGATGATATTCAATTTATGGGGAAAGGGTGGTGATGTTCAAAGGTATGGGGTAATTGTAATGGATGGTGATGTTGATGATGGTGATTAATGATGATGGGTGATGATGATGGGTGATGATCAATGATGATGGTCAAGGTATGGGATATTATGTTAATAATGGTGGTGATGGGTTATGGTCAAAATTATGGGTTATTGGGTTGGGTCATGGCCAAAAGTATAGGGTAATGATGATAGATGGTCAAAGTTAATTGTGGTGGATGATGGTGGATGGTGATGATTGAAAATGATGATGGTGATGGTGATGGTATGGGATAAGGGATTGATGATGGTCAAAGTATGAGATATGGGATAATGTTTTTAGGATTTTCAAAGTATGGGGTAATGATTCCTAGGAGGCATGTTGATCCCTGGAGGGGAGGATGGGGGGATCAATGCCACCTGGATGGGGGAGAGAGGCCCTCTATTTATAGAAAATCCTGCCCTCAGGGCTTCCCCTGAGGTTCTCCCTGCTACAGTGGAGCACAGTTACATGAGCCATTTTGGCTGGTCAGAGGAGGAGGCTGTGCATGATTTAAATGCATGTACACCCTTCCATAAATTTATGTTCTGCATTGATACAGGTTCTCCCTGCATAAATTACTTCTGTAGAGTGATGGTTGGTCATTTGTTTGGTCCTTCATGCAGTGTGTTGCGTATATTACTTCTGTATACAGCTGAAGAGGTTTTTTTGGTGCTGCACGCAGTCCCTTCCATATATTAATCCTGTATACTTCTGCAGAAGTTTGTTTTGTGCAGCATGCAGTGTCTTGCATATATTAATGCTGTATACTTCTGCAGGTGTTTTTTTGGTGCTGCATGCAGTGTCTGGCATATATTAATTCTGTATACTTCTGCAGGAGTTTTTTTGGGGCTGTATGGGTTTTACTGTGTTTGGTATGTACTTAAGGGCTTCCAGGGTATGTCCATGAAATTTCTTTGATCTGTGACACCTTGTAGGGGTATGGGTAGGCCAGTGTTGATTTGAGCTGTATCTTCTAATCCATGAGAGATAGAGGGGTACTTTGGATGAGTGACTAGGGGTTATTTTAGGTTTAGAATCCATTTATGAGGTTATTTTGAGGGTTGTAGCTGTCCTTATTCTAGAACAAAGTTGGTCTGATGGATATATGTTGGGCTTTTGAGCACCACACCGCCTGTAAAGCAGCTTGTATGGTGAGTACCCCATTCCCTGTTTGACCAATATCCAATTGGAAAACAGCACTTTTGGTAAGAGTTCCTGCCACTTCTTGCAGCTGCTCCTGAAAAACTTTATAATTGTGTCCTTCATTGGTTGGTTTCACTTTTTGACTACCCCAGCTCCCTCTTGATAATACTCTGTTACCAGTCCAGACTTGGCTCCACAAGACTCAACCATCTTCCTCAAATCACCCCAAAACTCTGCCCCCCCATAAAACCTGATCATCTGCCAGCACCCAAAGAGAGTGAACCAATCCTCCTCCAAAAACTTTGCAACCTTCTGCAAAAATAGCTGGACCAATGGAAGTGCCTACACTCATCCCAAGCAACAAGTATTTACAGAAATTTCCCCACCTTGATATGGACCACATCCAGCAAAATCTGCACAAAAAGTGAATCCTCCCCTGTTGGAATCCCAACCTACCTTTGGGAAAAACAAGAGTTGAAAACCTCCCTTTAGTTTCCCCAATATTGGAAGTTATTGGTCCCAAGCATCTGCAAGGGGTTGAGTGCCCTTTTCAACCTACTACCCAAGAGAAAAGAGTTATCCTTCCTTCTTTTACAGCGTTCTGGGAGCTGGTCTCCATATGCTATTATCTCTATCTAAAACTCAGAATTGAGAGCAAGGCATAAGGACCTCCCTTCCAACCCTAACTGCAGTACACAAACAACAGAGAACAACCCTAGCCTCCACCCTTCCCAACCCTAACCATCTTCCTGCCATTAAAATCATCTGGGTTTGTCCTTCTCATGCCGCATCCTTGTACGCGTCCAACTTGGAGCTCCCCCACCCTTGTCTGCATCCGCCCAACACACCGGTTTTTGGTTTTCCTCCCCCAATTGCCCCCACACAACCATCCCACTCCTGCTTCCTCAAACTAGCAATATCAGAGAACCCAACCAGATACACTTTTTTTCTTGGTCTTTTTCAATGGAGCGGGTTGCCAAAATTCCGCAGCAGATGCTAAACAAACTGTGCACTGGATGCTGAGCCCACAGCAGCCATTTCTGAGAAAGCGGCGCACCTAATGCTGAGCCTACCTTGCACCCACAGCTGAGTGCCCAGACTGCAACACAGTTCCTGGTCCCACAGCTTTATAATTCCACCAAACCCCCCCCCCCCCAACTTGAGTTCTTTCCCCAGATGTCTCTTCCCACAACCATCACATCATAAATTTTCCAATGTGACTACAAAAACCTTACCCCACCCCAATCTCCCATCCTTCACCCCTTTGCCTATAAAAAGAAGCCCTTTTGCAATGGCACCAACCTGCATCTTCTGCCTTTGCCATTTCCTAACCTGCACCTTTCTCCCTGGTTGCCCCGCAACCCATTTTCTCTGCTCAATTTTGAAGGGCATGCCTCAAGTCCAGCCCTGTCCTTGTTCCTGTGCTTACCTGAACAAGAGGGCTTGCAATGACTTGTTTTTGTTTTTGAGCAATGATTTGATCCCAAAGGAATTGTATTCCCCTTGCAGATCCTCCTCTCCTTGCTGTCTGCATGCTCAACCTCCTCCTGTGTTAGACAAGAGGCAGGAATTGGACTTGCCACTCCATTGGGCCGTCCACTGCACAAGGAGGAATTTTCAACTACCAAAGAATGGTGTGCAGCCCTTCAATACTGGGCTGATTGTGTCTGCATGAACATGGGAGCATTGAACCCCTGCTTCAAGGAGCTCTTTGAAAAAAAAAACACTCCTCCTCCCCCACCACCTCTTCCTGGACCTGCTCCTGCTCTTCCATTGCCCTCTACTTCCCCAAGGTTGTTATTGGAACTGGGGGACCCGGCATCATCACTGGTGGCTGAAAAAACTGGCCTGCCATCCCCCAAGCAAGTAATTATTTTGTTTTTTCCACCTGCCAAACCCACTCTCCCAAGGGCTCCACCCAAGATTCAAGAAATCCCAACTGGACTGGCTCTCCTGGTGGCGCACTTCAATGAATTCTCAGATCAATTGAATAAAATCCTGCAGGCCTTCCTCTTGGCTCTGCGCACATATGGAACCAGCCCCCAAAAAAAACTGATGGCAACTTTCTGTGGATTACTCAAGGCAACATGAGCAGAAATGGTGGAGGTCATGGAGACCATATAAGCTTTTTTACCCCCTTCCCTTTCCCTGTTTTTTCTACCTTCCTTCTCTATTTTCCTACATGCGTTGTTTGTACCTCAACAGAAATATAGAATTTTGCTTGTGCCTAATCACAGATAATTTTTCCCTGTGGGAGCCACCTTGGGCCAAATCAAGCAACCAAGAGGGAGATGATACAAGCTGTGGGAGGATTCCGGATCCCAAATCTGCGCCCCTGCACAAGATCCACATGTCTGAAAGTGAGTCACTGAGCTTTCCAAGGTTGTAAGTTCTTCTTCCAAAAAGGGCCCTGTGCCTCCTCCCTTTTTCAAATCATGAGTTCCAGGAAGTTACCTGGAACAACCCAGAAGAACTGCCACACAGTTCCCTGTAACCCTCCTTTAAACAAAAGCAAACACCTGACCACCAGCGTGCATGCTGTAGAGAATCCTGGGGGATAATATAAATAATTTAGCAAATAGCTTTCTGGCAGTACTTGAAGTGGAATTTATTATTGCTTCTACTCCTTTAGAGTATTAGTAAGACTAAGGTGGTTTTGAATTTCCTGCCCTCCTAGTACTACAATAAGTCTGCACAATAATTTATTTAAATTAATTGGCTGGTTTTCTTGAGACTTCAAATAGGTCTCAGATCACACCTAGATTTATTCTTAAATTTTATTGGTAGGGTTGTTGAACAATGGACCAGATGTATTGGATTATTGGTAAGTGGTTAATCAGATATATGTGATCTTAGCCAACATCCCAATTTTGAAGGGTTCAAGGGTTTATCAAAAGGAGGGTTCAGGAGAGGACCCAAGGATGGTTTTATCCACAGGGGGATGGGTAGAGGAAAGTTTGATAGTTGTTTCTTATTGTGCTCTCTTTATTTTTAAGGGATATTTATTGATTGATGAGTTATTCTTCTTGAATTTGGTGCTGAATATTTAGATCACAGAAGAAACCTTATTAAAGTACCTGATGGGAGGATTTAACTGGTCAAATATGGGTTATAATCTGGTTTTCAATTTCCTGTTCCTTTATAATTATTTCACTGATAATATTTATCTGGGTAGGTACCACAGATGTTATGGTGATGGATGGATGGGATAGTCCTGGATAAAATGAGCAGATACAATGATGATACAAATTGCATAGGGCAGAGACACCCTCCTTAAATAGACAAATCCTGCCTCAGGGGGTGCTCAAGGCTTCCACTGAGGGTTCTCCCTGTTCTGGTGCGGAAAAGTGAGATGCAGTTACATGAGGCATTTTTTCTGGTTGGAAAAAGGTTTTAAAGTTGGTAGACAAAAATAATGAGACTGATTGACCAAAAACAGTCAGTTTATTTTTTACCATTTGTTTCAAGCTAAATCTACAACTCAAAAAAAGGAATGTATTTAAATTTATTAATGTTATCAGATAATTTAATATCTGTGATTTAATTTTACAAAAATTGCAATTTAAAAAAGGGTGATGTTAAATTCACGGCTCCAACTGTGTGGTAGTTGTTTAGGGACCTACATGGCTCAAATGAGCCATGGGGGCCCAAAGACAACTACAAAGGGCTGTTTCAAACACGCGCAAACCCAGGGGGGTCGTGTAGGAGCTGTGTTTAGGGGTGCACAACCCCCCCAAATTTGTGCCAGAACTTTGGGCACCCCCTGGACCACACTTGGGTTCTGTCAACCCAAATTTGGGATTATCACATACTTTGTGGGACTTTTGTTCCACAACTAGCCATCCCAAAGAGACATTAAAGTGAAACCAAAGTGAAATTAAAGTGAAAACTGAAATCATAAATCATGTAAAATTCTGCAAACAATTCTTTCTCAACTCATAAGTGAGCAAAATTTGTTTGTTCAATTGAAATTTGGATTGAATACTGAAGTATACCATTGCATTTTTTTGCATGGGAACAGCGGAAAGCCCTCCTTCTTCTGACATGGCTGCGTGGAAGGTCTACATTTTTAGTGCAATCAACAAAGCTTTGGAAAAAGAAAAAAAGAATTTGGGTAATGAAACATTGGAAGCCCCAATTTCATCCTCATCAAGGGTGAAAATTGAGGAACAAAATGTTTCACTTTTCACAGTGGGATTTGACCTCTGGTCATGAGTGACATTTTATGTTACTTCATATTTGACTTATTTAACTTTATTTGAAACTGATGGAGAGCATGCCATCAATATAACTATGTAACTATGGCAGATACACTTGGCCCAACTCCCTTGAGAGCTTTTCCTACTAAGGAAGAGGCACAAAACTATTGTCAAACATGGGAAATGAAGCATGGTTATGCTTTAACAGTTTTCAACTCAAAGCGTGACCAATATGTGGATTTAGCCTGTGATAGACATGGTTCCTGTTCAGGAAATATTCTTACCAAACATTCTAGAAAAACTCACACAAGGAAGGTTGGGTGCAAGTTTTTAATCCATGCAAAATGCACAAAGTCAGACCCCTTGTGGCGCCTCTCCTACAAAAAAACCCAACATAACCATCAACCATCTAAAAATCCTCTGTGCATCCTCAACTGAGGAGAATCTAGGGGGTGGCCTTAGAAAATCCAATAGAAGGCATGAATGATGGGCTCAATACATTACAACTGAAGAGAAAATTGAGCAAGATTGATGGGGGGATTATGTTGATGACCAAACAATTTATAACACTAAGAAGAAGGTAACACTTGCAGAACTAAAGGGAGAAATTGTTATGGAGGTACTCTATGAACAGCTTGAAGAAACAAGTTGGATTCACCGGTCAAAGTTCAGTGGAGAGGGTCACTTGGAGGCCCTGTACTTAGCACATCCAGAGGCAGGAAAGCTTTCAAAACAATTCCATCATATTGCTATTTTGGATTGTACTTATAAGACAAATAAGTACAAAACCCCACTATTGCATGTTGTAGGAATCACAGCCAATTTCAAAACTTTCACAAAAGATCTTGTTTTTATAACAAAAGAAACATTTGAGTTCTACAGTTTGTCTGTAAATGCATTAAATGAGTTGGCTTATGATCCTGAGAGACTTCCAAAAGTGTTTGTGACAGACCGTGAAAAAGGTGAGATTTGTACTATTGAATCTAGTTTCCCTGAGTCATCAAGACAATGTTGAACTTGGCACTTGTATAAAAACATGAAAGCAAACTGTAAAGTGCGCTTTGTTAATGATTTTGAAGGATAGAAAAGCTTTATGACTCTGTGGGCAAAGTATGGGGCCTCAAAGACAAAGGAGGAGGAGGAGGTCAATGATGCAGAACTCAGAGTAGGTCCAAATCACTTCTTCTTATTCTTACTAGTTTTGGGTTCTGACCTTTTGAATTATATAGTGTTTCTTGAAAGACTATGAGGATCTACTTGAGTATATGGAAAATAACATTTTCCCTATCAAAGAGACGTTTGTAACAGCATGAACTTGTATAAACCCAGATTTTGAAAACAAAACAACATCTTGGGTTGAAGGGGCCCATAAAACTCTCAAACAATTGATTGCAAAATCTTTGGGAAACATGTTGGATGTTTGGAAAAGCCTTGACAGAAAAGTTTTGAATCAAATTAAATCAGTTCATGCATCAATTTATAACTCTTGAATTAAATTAGGGACAGTTCTTCCTCCTGAACTGTTGCCATTGGGTTAAAAATTGTCTTTAGAGGCAATTCATCTTATTAGGGAAAAATTCAAGAAGTTCAAACGTGATCATGATAGAAAATTGTGAACTAAGTCATATTCCAAGACTATGGGTTTGCGCTGTTCCCACCAAATAGGTGACCATCTAGCATTCAGAAGATCTGTGATACCCAAAGATGTTCATCCTCAGTGGAGGTTGGACTATGAACCTTGCAGTTCTAATTCTGTAAGTTGGATTAAGTTGGATTGTTCAAATCACTATGTGATAAATGCTTTTTGATTAATAATTTTTGATTGATGCTTTTTGATTAATTCTTTCTGATTAATTCTTTTTTATTAATGCTTTTTTATTAATGCTTTTTGATTAATGCTTTTTGATTAATGCTTTTTGATTAATGATTCCTAATTCACTGATGTTTGATCCTTTTGAATTTTTCAAGTGCAATGTCAACAAAATGCTAAGCATTCCTCAGTTATTGGAAAAAGTGAATGCAATGATCTTTGAATCTCCAGATCATGGGCAAAGCGGACTATTGAATTATATCATTCAGAAGATTACAAAATATAGATCAAAGCCATGAATTGAAACTAAAGTCTTACAATCAAGTAGGGGCAGGCCAAAATTGATAGATACGCTGCAAGAACCACCTTGGTTTGAGCATGTTGAAAAACAACTAAAGGGGGAAAAAATTAATAGCAGGGCTCCAAAAAGGAAAAGACACAAGATTGTAAGTCTTTTCTATTGGGATATGTTCATTTTTTTGGTTTAACAAACTTAGTTACTAACTAATGATGAATTCTTAGTCAAAGTGGGCAGAATCTGAATATGAATTTCATAGTTCAGAGCAAGATACTGAGAGTCAATCAGGATCACTCAATTTGGAATCAGAATCCTCTTCAGAGGAAGAGAAAATGCAGAAAAGCTCAACCAGAAGCTCATCTTTGGTGAGTATTCATTTCATTGTTCTGATTAAAGAAATGAATACTAAGTTAGTTTGAATGATAGGAATCAAATGTGAAATACATCAATCAAATAACCAAAAAATCCCATAAGTTCTTGGGTGAGGTTTGGAATCCAATTGGAGATGGGAATTGCCAATTTAGAGTCATTGATAAATCTCTTGGTTATGAAGAACATGGTTAGTTTAAAGTTAGGAAGGAAAGGATTGAAACATTAGAGAAACATAAAGAATGCTACATCAAGATTCTTGGTGGTCCAAAGGAGGTTGAAAAGATTAAAAAGACTTGATGTTAAAGACATCAATGAAAAGATTCCCTCCTCAAATTGGCTGGCCAAATTGGACATGCGTCAAATCATAGCAGACACATATTCCAAACCTATATGTTTCATTTCATTGGAGCCATGTGATACTTATACTCCAATGAAAAATGGTGTTAATGATCAATAATATCCAATTTTCATTTCCTTTGTAAACAATAACCACTGGGTTCTATTAGTACTTGAGGGAGAAATGATTCCAATCCCACCCATTGTAGCAAAACCACATTCCTTGATTTCTCAAAAAGCCTCTGGTTGGGTTGATCATCTAAAATTTCAACTGCAAATGCATTCTAGACTATAGAGATTATAGACTTTGACTTCATTTCATCATTGGGTTTCATATCAATTGTAATTCTAATGCAGCTAAAAAGGTCTATTAATATAAAGGGTTATCACATTTTGAACATCATTATGTTAAGTGTTTTGAGTTAAAATCATTATATTGATTGTTTTGAATGAGAGTTTAATGGTAAGTCAGTTCAACTTGTGATGGGCTGATTCCATCACAAGCTTAAATTATGTTAAGCTTGGGATGGGGTCAGCTTAACACAAGTTGAACTTGTTTTTTCTGGTGTTTTTACTTTAGCGCTGGTCAAAAGACTTGTATTTGTTTGGGCACTTTTACTTTAGGGATGGTCAAAATACTTCTTTGATTTTTGGGCCCTTTTACTTTAGGGATATTCAAGTTGAAATTACTTTAGGGCTTGTCAAGTTAGTTGTATTTTTTTTGGTGTTTTTACTTGAGGGCTTGTCAAGTTACTTGTCTTTTTTTTTTTTTTTTTAGTTTAGGGCTAGTTCAGTTACTTGTGTTTTTTTGGGTCTTTTTACTTTATGGCTAGTCCATTGGATAGTACCAGTTTTTTTTTATTTTGATTTATTTATTTATTTATTTGTTTTTTTTAACCAAAAAATGAACATTCTTTGATTTTTTGGTTGATTTCTGTTTTTTTGGAAGGTTTATTTAGTTTATGGGTTGTTTTAGTACCCTTTCATTCCTTTTCCTTTTCCTTTTTTTTTTGCTCACCGCAGTCCAGTGCTGTGTGGGATGCCACAC
This sequence comes from Puccinia polysora, assembly GCA_025617555.3. Classification (NCBI taxonomy): domain Eukaryota; kingdom Fungi; phylum Basidiomycota; class Pucciniomycetes; order Pucciniales; family Pucciniaceae; genus Puccinia; species Puccinia polysora. The sequence continues at coordinate 12,951,104 of CM062634.1, read as the reverse complement.
AACTACATTTGAGCCGTGTAAAACTCCCCACGGCTTGAATGTAGTTGTATGGAAGTCAACATGGTGGCAGACCAGGCTGGGTGGGCCGCACAACTCCTTGAGCCATGGAGGGTGGTACACGGCTTGGATTGGACCATGTGAGGTTCCACAAAGCCCTTTTCAACCGTGTGCAGGGTTTGGAAACCAATCCGGGACACCTCATGGATTATGGAAATTTTTGAGTTTTTTTTACATTCCCTTATCCATCAATACAACTTCAAAAAAAAACATTTTTTTTTGGAATGATTCCCTATTTCAGTTTCCAGTTCTCAGCTTTCCCTTCTCTTAGTTGTCTAGGAAGATCTCTCAGTGCCTAGAACCCTGTTTCCAGTGCTCAAGTCCTTCTTACTTTTCTCCTCATCCTTCATTTCCCTTTTTTCTTCTTTTTTTTGCCAAACGCGCGCGGACGGCCATTGACCCCAATCATCATCATCATCATCATCATCATCATCATCCCCCAAATCAAGAATCAAACAAACTTGGTTGATGGTTGCCAACAATCACAAATCAAGCAAGCAACTCCAAGTCGGTCTGGGTGACCATCAGGACAATCATTGTTGTAAGAGGGGTTGTTGGTCTTCAATCCATCTCCTAGGAATCAACAACAGCCACCCTATCAATCAAGAACAAATGACCATCAACAAATGACGGAAAGCGTTGCTTGCAGTTGTTGGTGACCACATCCCCCCCCTCCCGCATAGCAGTATTGAGCGAGCACCATCAACCATGTCCTCCTCCTCTACCATTGATCATCATCAACAACAGTTCATCAATCTTCCCAAGCCTGCCAATCATCACCATCCTTATCCCCTCCTTGCCTCAACCTATCTCAATCATCCAACCTCTGCCCAATCCATTGGCCAATTACCGCGAGTGTTGACCACGGCTGTTGGAAAATTTGCACAACCCTTGATACACCACCTGAGCTCACTGGTCTCCTGTGTGGCTTGTCTATTGCCCCCGCAGGTCTCTGTGGTTCTGCCCGCGGCTGTTGCCCGGGCCCGTCAGAATGTCTGCGGGTCTCTCACTTGCTACTCTCCTGCCCCTGCCCATCATTGGCACGGGCCAGGGTCTTCCCATTCCTGTCATTCATGATACAATTTCTTTTTTTGATTTTTTTGTTTGTTTCTTTTTTTTCTTCTGTTTTCTCATGAAAATCCTAAAAAAAAAAAAAAAACTTTTTTCCCACTCTATCTGTAAATCTCTCTTTTAAATAGCCTACAGACCTCTTGTCTATAAAAGGAGGGGTTCTCCCCTGCTTTTTTCCAATCATCCATGGGAGTGTGTGTGTATGTCCCCCTGTTATCATAGTGATTTGATCCTAATCCTCATCCTGGGTATATCCATGATTGCCCCTTGATCCTTTGAGCCTTCATACTCAAATTTTTGATCCATCCATCTGTGACCATGCTTCTTATCACCAACCAGAGCCTTGCTGGTTGAAGAGAATTCTGTCTTTTGGAATTCTTGAGTGTGTTATACCACTTGTTGATCCCTTTTTCCAACCATACTGGTCTTGATCCTTCCCTGATCATCTTTCCCAAACCAGTCACGTTTGACTGAGAGGTTTCTTTAGGTTTTAAAACTGGAGTGTTAGACCTCCATTTATTCTTTAAAGTTGAATTCTGCCATGCTACTCTTGAGTTCCTTGAGAAGTGTTGGGTTATTGTTGTTTGAATATGTTATTGCTTTGCTTCTAGAGCTTCAAAAACAAATTGCTTTTGTTTTTTTCAGCCACCCACAGTTATCTGGCACCCTTCAAGTGCTTGATTGCAGAGAGTTGGGCAGGTTTATTGAGAACCTTAAGGTTGGTTGGGATTGAGTTGATCTTTCCTAATCTTTTTCTGACAACCATAGTTATTAGCTTGTGGGTGTTGTTACTTGCAACTGCCTTGTTCCAGTGAACTCTGAACAGGACTCTGACTTATTTTTTTCAAGTCTTTCCCTCCACCATCTTGCCTCAGATAGTGTTGACTCCTTTTCTACCAACTATTCCCAAACTCATCCCTTACATTGATTCCCTATTTACAAGTTCCTGGAACTTGATTCTGGTTAAATTTAAATATTATTGTAAATCTTAGGAGGGCAGCCCAAACAGCACCTTTTCCCTCCGCAGAACTGCCTGCGGCTTAGCACCATTTGGAGTCTTACATTTGGTCCCCTGGGCCGGGATTGAACCAGAAACCTTGGGATTTACAGTCCCAACATCAACTTTTGGAATCAACTTTGAAATCCAATTTTTCTTCTCTGTTTCTCTCTCTTCTCAGATCTGATCTGTGGAGGCAACTTATCCTAGAAGTAAGTCCTCCCAATTTGTGCACCATCTGGGGAAGGTACTTGTTGTTTTTTGTGAAACCCTACTCCTGCCACACTTGTGAGCCACTTTGGAAATCTGCCCTTTGGATATCTTAGGAACCCTGCTCTTCAATATGGAATCTTCTGGTACCTCCTCCTCCTCTGTTTGAGTCAAGATGGTCAAGATGAAACCTCAAAAAAAGAACTTAGGCTTCAATGGGACAAATGTGGAACAATTCTTGGACTCCTATGAGATGGCTGCTGAAGTGGATGGTGCAAGTGAACATGATATGGCTTTTCAGTTACATTCTTTTATCTCCTCTGATAAAGTTATGGAAGTAATCAAAACTCATGACTGGAGGCTCTTGAAGGAGGCTGTGTTGGCTTATTGGGGAAACGTAGATGTGGCTAGGTTTACTCTACAGGACTTGGATGCTCTGGTTTCTCAATGGATATCCAATGGTGGTGTCTCTTCAGCCTCTGATTATCAGTCTTTTTGAAAATCTTGGGATCCTATTCAGTCTTACCTCATCAGGAACAATCACATTGACATGGTGGAAGAAATTTGAGTTTGATTTTTCCAGTCTTTTTTTTCAGGAGTACAGGAAAGGATTAGAGATGAATTAGTTCAATCTGGATCCATGATTACTACTAGAGACAATTGGTTCAAGCTCCCTGTTTTTCTGGTCCTAAGGAGTGTAGTGGATAAATTCATGAAAGGTCAAAAAACTCTCACTTTTGAAAAAACCAGAGTTGCTGAACCAGTACATTCTCCTTCCTTTAAAGATTCCAATAAAATCATGAACAAGATGAAAGAAAATTGTAGACCTAAATCAAATCCCCAGGCTAATAAAGAAACTTCTACCATAGATGAGATCACCAAATTACTTCAGGCCTTTGAAAACAAGATGGATCAGAAAATTTCTTCTTTAGATAATCCTAAACCCTCTACTTCTGTCCCTAAATATACCCTAGTCTGTTACTACTGTCATAGCAAAGGCCATGGAACTGGAAAATGCTTGGAAATCCAGAAGGATATAAAGGAAATGTTGGTGAAGAAGAAGGGGAACAATTTCTTTCTTCCTAATGGTGCTCTGATCCCTTTTGATTCATCTTTCCCTATTTGTCATGTGGTGGCCTCTTATCAGCCTCCTCCTCCAATGAAAGCATTCCTTTCTTCCTTTGATTTCAAATATTCCTGTGGTACTCTTCAACCTTGGTATACTCCGGCTATCTCTTCCTCTAGTCTTGCTGGGACTACTTATCAATCTCATCCTGCCCGGAAACAACATGAGGAACCTAAACCTCACAAAGCCCCTTCCTTGCCAACTTCAATTCTTTGAAAACCAGTCAAACATCAATCCTCACCTGAGCCTCCTTCCTCTGATGTGGAAGAAATGGAAGTGGAAAAGGAGCCACTCATGGAAAGGTTTCCAGATAACCTAGATCCTCCTCTTTCATCCAAGTCACCTCAGCCTTCTGATCCCATTTTAGTTCCTGCTTCACTTGAACTTCCTCCCTCCACCCAGCCCAAAGTTTGATTTGAAAGGGGAATCTCCAAGGACTACCCCAATGCTGTGGAAGGAGTATTAAAGAAAATTTCTGATCTCAAAATTCCTGATCTATCTGTGGCTGAACTCCTGTCAATCTCTCCATCCGTTGCTGAAGGAATGAAGAAATGGGTCTCTCATCAAGGTGTGGAGATTGGTCCTGAAAAATTAAAGGTCTCCTCTGGAACTTTGATGGAGGACTCTGGTGGAACAAGTCCTTCTTCAGATTCCAATCTTTACTCCCGTCCTCTTGGTTTCCTCCCCTTTTATCTTGAAGACTCAGCTAAAGCTGTTTCTCCTCTTGTGGACTCTGGATCTCAGCTCAACTTAAATTTGGATGATATGGCCTGTAAACTAAAACTCAGTCCTAGGGTTAGCTTCAATTCTACAGTCTATGGGATAGGTAATCAATCTTGTGAATTGGTTGGTATTGCCAAAGATTTCCCAGTGAGGATTGGTCAAAATATTGTTGGAACCTGTCATTTTTGGATCACTTGTTTGGAAGGGCCTATGATCTTGGGAAAACCTTTCTTGATGGATTTTGGTGCTACTCTGATGTTTTCTGATAAAGTTTGCAAGAGAATTCTTCTCCCCAATGCTGATGGTAGAAAGATTGAAGTTCCTCTCTGATCTTTGGATTCTGGTTTTTGGGAAAGAGATTTTCCTGGTCATCCTTCTAAATCATCTTTAAAGGGGAAGCAGAAGGACCATTCCAATTCCTCTCATTTTTTATGGGAATAGTTGATCTGACTAATAGTTGTAGTTCTTTTCAGCCTCAGACTTAAACTCAAGGGTCAAATCTCATCCCCCGGGCTTATTTTTTATTATTTTCATCTTTTTCATCTAAAATAGAAAATATCAAAAATCAAAAAATGTCAAAACAGAAAAACCCAAAAATATTTCTTTTCCACCTTTCTCTGGATCGGTTTTGTCTTCTTTTCCTTGTACTCTAAGGTCTGATAAATCTTCTCTCAGTTCCAGTTTTAATCTCTGTAATGAGTCTAAACTAGATCCTGATCTTAATTGTATTCTTGGTGGTTTTGGTATGGAGGAATATGGGCTTCAGTGGAGGCAATTTGGAGTACAAGTAAGTCCTCCCAATTTTGCACTTCCAGGGAAACCTTCTACCATCATTTTTGAAACCCTACCTTGCAACACACATGTGAGAAATGCATTATCTCCTGGTTCTCCCTTTATGGAAAAGGCACCCTTCAAGGATATTGCAGAACATCAGAAATGGAAAATGTTGGAACTTTGACTCAGTTTTTGTAATCAAGTCTCACTGGTCAACTCATGGAGGAAACAAGACTTCTCTTGTTTGCCACCAAGTACAAGCCAGTTTCCAAGAAGGTCCAACCAGTCAACCAGCCCATGCCTTTCAACCTCAATCCTCCTCTTATGCGTCCTTCCTTATCTTTTGATCCTTACTGTGGTCTTCCTCAATCTCTTACTGGTTGCTTTGTGCCCAATGATCAAGTCACTGAAGAACATCTGAAGGTGGCCAACTTTGGTCCAGATGGATGGCTTCTTCCTGATGAGTTAAATTTGATCAAAAATTTCTTATCTCTAAGGGAAAAATCTATTGCGTTATGTGAAGAAGAGAGAGGTCTCTTGAAAGAATCCTATGGCCTCCCTTATATCATCCCTGTAGTTGAACATGATCCTTGGCAAAAGAAGAAGATCCCTCTCCCTGCTGCTAAAGTTGAAAAATTTATCAAGTTGGTCCAAGAACAAGTTTGTACTGGCCTATATGAGCAGTCAACCTCTAGTTATTCCAGCCCTGTCATCTGTGTCCTCAAGAGTAATGGTAAAATTAGAATAGTTCACAATCTCCAACCTCTTAATAAAGTTACTATGAAAGACTCTGGTATTCCTCCTGCTACTAAAGAATTTGTTGAATCTTTATCTGGAAGAGCTTGCTATGGTCTAGGGGACATTATGGGAGGCTATGAAAAACAATCCTTACATCCTATTTCTTGCCCTCTCACTACTTTTGATACTCTTCTTGGTTGATTTCAACTCACTTGATTGCCTCAAGGTGACACTAATTTGGTTGCAGTCTATCAGGCTCAGATGATGTGAATCCTCCAGGATGAAATCCCTGATCATGCTTGTATCTTTATTGACAATGATTGAATTAAAGGTCCAGTTTCTGACTATGATAATGAGCTCTTACCTTGGCATTCAGGAATTTGTTGTTTTATTTGGGAATATGCTACTACTTTGGAAATATGCTACTACTTTGGAAAGGATTCTGTTTCAAATCAAGGATTCTGGCCTTACTGTCTCTGGTTCCAAACTGGCTGCTTGTTTCCCTCCTCTGTAAATTGTTGGTCATGTGGTCTACAAGGAAGGAAGAAGGATGGCACCAGCCAAAGTCAACAAGATCATCTCTTGGCCTACTCCAATCAATCCCACTGAAGTTAGGGGCTTCCTAGGTGTTTTCACTTATGTTAGAATATTTATCCCATCCTTATCCAAAATATGTGCATCCTTACGTCATCTAACCAGGAAAGATGCTGAATGGATTTGGACCCAAGATTGTGAAAATTCTTTTCAGTTTCTCAAAATGATGGTTGGAAAAGATATAGTTTTGAAGAGGATCTCCTATGGACCTGGTGCTGGCAAGATCAAGCTGGCTTTCAATTCTAGTTATCAATCTTTTGGGGCTGTCCTTACTCAGGAAGATGAGAATGGTTGGGACCATCCTGCTCTTTATGAATCTTGGCTATTTTCAGATTTAGAGTCTAGGTATTCTCAGCCCAAATTGGAACTTTGTGCTGTGGCTCAAATGATGAAGAAACTTCAAACTGTTCTCTGGGGCTAACATTTTGAACTGAAAGTTGATGCTCAATCCATCATTGAGATGATCAATGCTCCCAGCCTCCCCAATGCTCCTATGACTCGTTGGGTGGCATTTATCCAGCTTTTTTCTTTTGATATTGTTCATTGGCCTGGGAAATCTTTTACTATGCCTGATGGTTTATCTCAACAAACTCTTGGAGACAATGAATCTGATGTTGGAACTAATTTTGATGAAGAACAAAGTTTCATCCAACCTGTCTTCTCTTTCTCTTCTAAAGATTATTCTGGCTTTCAACAAGGCTTCTGGCTTAAATTAGAGCAGTAACTTTTAAATCTCCAAAAACCTCCTGATCTTACTGCTAAAGAATTTTGATCTCTTAAAAGAAAGTCCTCTAATTTCTTTGTCCAAGGCTCTAGGCTTATGAAAAGAGGAAATCATTGTGCTCCTATTGTTGTTACTATCCCTTCTAAACAATATTCTATACTTGAGAGTCTCCATGAAGGTCTTGGTCATTGTGGGGAAACCAAAACTTATTGACAATTATCAAAACAATTCTGGTGGCCATCTCTGAAGAAATCCGTCTCCCAATGGTGCAAGAGTTGTGAAAATTGTCAAAAACATGATCTTAGGCATCCAGCTGAAATTATTTATCCCACTGGGGAGTCCACTGTCTTTGGAAGGATTGCTATGGATGTGGTTCATATTAAGGCAGGTGGGGCTAAGTACCTCATTGTGTCTAGAGATGATTTTTCTGGATGGGTTGAAGCAAAGTTTCTTAAGAATCTTAGCTCTGAATCAGGGGCAGCTTTCCTCTATGAGACCTGGACAATGCGTTATTGCCTGGCCCAATCTTACTCTACTGATGGTGGCTCCAAATTTGGTGGAAAACTTGCTGAAATGATCTTATCTCTTCCTGGACAACATAGAGTTACTAACCTTTATTATCCTGAATGCCAAGGCATGGTGAAACAAGGCCATGCTCCTTTGAAGGGTGCTCTTTTTAAGCTTGCTGGTGAAAGTGGCAAGCATTGTTGCAAATTCCTTCCTCTTGTTCTCTTCTCTGATTAAATCTCAACAAAAAGGACTACTGGCTACTCACCTTATGAATTCATCTTTGGCCAAAGAGCAGTTCTTTCTCTGGATCTGGAAATGGAATCTTTCTTTGGTATCCCTTGGGAAAAGGTGTCCTCAACTACTGATCTATTAGTTGCTAGATCCAAGCAACTGGAGAAAAGTGAAGATGTTTTTGATGAAGCTTATCAGAAGATGATGGATTCCAGAGCAAAATCAGCCTAGTATTGGGAGGAAAAGAACTCCAATCAAATCAGGGACTCCCTGAACCCTGGTGATCTAGTTTTAGCTTATAATCAATCTTTGGAGACCCAATGGGGCAAGCTTTTCTCAAATTGTTGGAATGGTCCTTATTGGGTGGTTTTCCAAGTTAGAGGTGGATCTTATATTTTGGAGGAGCTGGATGGTACTCAACTGGAAAGAAGGTTCTCCGCTGATCAAGTCAAGAAGTTTCTTTTTTGTGGAGGCAACTTGTCTTAGAAGTAAGTCCTCCCAATTGTGCACCACCAGGGTTATTTTCTGCATTTTTGTTGTAAACTCTACTGTATTCCAAATATGTGAGCACCTGGGACGCCTTCTGTGTTTTATCTCTACCAATTCTGGGAATCTTTTGGATGGATTAAGATATTTTCCACCCCTTTTAATCCCTCTCAAGATCAAGAAATGGCCAATTTTCTGTTCAATTTCTTTGCATTTTTACTCCTCTTTATATCTTCAAGTTCAAAGATGCAGACTAGGGACAGTCTGTAAGTTGGGGAGAGATGTGGTGAACAATCTGGGATACCTCATGGATTATGGAAATTTTTGAATTTTTTTTACATTCCCTTATCCATCAATACAACTTCAAAAAAAAACATTTTTTTTTTGAATTATTCCCTATTTCAGTTTCCAGTTCTCAGCTTTCCCTTCTCTTAGTTTTCTAGGAAGATCTCTCAGTGCCTAGACCCCTGTGCCTGGTGTTCAACTCCTTCTTGCTTTGCTCCTCATCCTTCAGTTACCTTTTTTTCTTTTTTTTCCAAATGTGTGCGCGGATGGCCATCAACCCCAATCATCATCATCATCATCATCATCATCATCATCATCATCATCCAAGTGATCATCATCATCCTCTGAATCAAGAATCAAACAAACTTGGTTGATGGCCGCCAACAACCACACATTCAGAAAGCAACTCTAAGTTGGTCTGGGTGACCATCAGGACAATCATTGTCATAGGAGGGGTTGTTGGTCTTCAATCCATCTCCTAGGAATCAACAACAGGCACCCTATCAATCAAGAACCAATGACCGCAAGAATTGCTTGCGGTTGTTGGTGACCACATCCCCCCCTCCCCCATAGCAGTATCAAGCAAGCACCATTCACCATGTCCTCCTCCTCTACCATTTATCATCATCAACAACAGTTCATCAATCTACCCAAGCCTGCCAATCATCACCATCCTCATCCCCCCTTGTCTCTACCTATCTCAATCATCCAACCTCCGCCAATCCATTTTCCAATGACCGCAAGCTTTGCTTGCAGTTGTTGGAACCTTCTCACCACCCCTTGATCCACCACCTGAGCTCACTGGTCTCCCCCACGGCTTGTCTGTTTCCATCCTGGGTCTCTGCGGTTCTGCCCGCGGCTGTTGCCCAGGCAATTCAGCATGTCTGCAGGTCTCTCACTTGCTACTCTCCTGCCCATGCCCATCATTGGCACGGGCCAGGGTCTTCCCATTCCTTTCATTCATGATTCAATTCTTCTTTTTTTTTGAGTTGCTTGTTTGTTTCTTTTTTTTCTTCTGCTTTCTCATGACAATCCTAAAAAAAAAAAAAACTTTTTTTCCGCTCTATCTGTAAATCTCTCTGGTAAATAGTCTACTGACCTCTTGTCTATAAAACAAGGGGTTCTCCCCTGATTTTTTCCAATCATCCATGGGAGTGTGTGTGTATTTCCCCCCCATTATCATAGTAATTTGATCCTAATCCTCATCCTGGGTATATCCATGATTGCCCCTTGATCCTTTGAGCCTTCATACTCAAATTTTTGATCCGTCCATCTGTGACCCTGCTCCTTATCACCAATCATAGCCTTGCTTGTTGAAGAGAACTCCATCTGTTGGAATTCTTGAGTGTGTTATACCACTCCTTGATCCCTTTTTCCAAACATACTGGTCTTGATCCTTCCCTGATCATCTTTCTGGACCCAGTCACGTTTGACTGAGAGGTTTCTTTAGGTTTGAAAAGTGGAGTGTTAGACCTCCCTTTATTCTTTAAAGTTTCATTCTGCCACTCTACTCTTGAGTTCCTTGAGAAGTGTTGGGTTATTCTTGTTTGAATCTGTTATTGCTTTGCTTCTAGAGCTTCACAAACAAATGGCTTTTTTTTTGTTCAGCCACCCACAGTTATCTGGTACCCTTCAAGTGCTTGATTGCAGAGAGTTGGGCAGGTTCATTGAGAACCTGGAGGTTTGTTGGGATTGAGTTGATCTTTCCTAATCTTCTTCTGACAACCATAGTTATTAGCTTTTGGGTGTTGTTACTTGCAACTTCCTTGTTCCAGTTAACTCTGAACAGGACTTTGACTTATTTTTTTCAATTCTTTCCCTCCACCATCTTGCCTCAGATAGTGTTGGTTCCTTTGCTACCAACTATTCCCAAACTCATCCCTTACATTGATTCCCTATTTACAAGTTCCTGGACCTCTATTCCAGTTACATTTAAATATTATTGTAACTCTTAGGAGGGCAGCCTAAACAGCACCTTTCCCCTCCACAGAGCTTCCTGCGTCTTAGCACCGTTTGGAGTCTTACAATGGCTCAATGAGCCATGAATTTAACATTACCCTTCAAAAAAACATCAAATTATCATTTTTAAAAAATAAATCTTCAAAATAAAAAACACCCAAAAAACATGTTGGAGGAAAAATAAAATTGAAAAACTATGTACCATTTAATTTTGTTCTTCTTTATACAGGTGTTAGAGAGGATTGAAAGGAATCATTTGAAGGAAAGAAATTTTAATATTGAAATTTTCTAAAAAATAATTCAAACCAATTTTGATCAATATTTTTTTTCAGTGCCTTGGTGAGATGGTAGCAATAATCTTTAGAGAGGTAGGTTGGAAGTCATGGGAACCAATGAGAAATGTTCATTCAAGCTTTTTATGTATCTGATTTTCATATTGTTCAAGTTCTGTTCTCTTGTTCCACTTTGAGGTGCCTTGAGATGCTGGGGGTTATATTGTTTTTAGTTTTAATTGGGGTGGAGGTGGTTCACATTTTTCTAAAATTGAATAAAACCATTGCTATTATACCCTCTTTGAATGGTTTAACCCTCTTGATCCTTGTCAGCCACAAGACATATATATTTGTCCAAATGTCTGAAAAACCCATATGTCTTGTTAGTAAAGTGGTTAAGTACTGGGCTTGTCTTCCATTACCTGAAACCAAGGTCACTTTTTCAACCCACCATAGAGCCAGGAATGAATAATGATAAATAATTTTATAATTATATCATAAATTTTGATAATATTTTGTAATAATTTGTAAGTATTTCTTTGTGAGTATTGATTATGGAATTGAAACCTTGATAATTTATAACATCAAGATGGAGATCCAATATAACTTTGAATCATGTAATGAGGACTCAGATGCGTCCCAAATATTGATATATAAGTTCCCAATGTGTTCCATTCTTTTGGGAATAATTTATAGTAATTATATTAAGCCATACTCTCTTATCTGTATAGATAAAATGCATAATTTTAATCTTATCCATCGTTGGGATGTATTAATACTTTAATATACTACACTGAGCCTTGGGAGCTTGCACTCAGGGGACCCTGAGCTTAGTTTTAAGTTATAAAATTTTTAATATCATTTTCAAGAGTATACATACTCTATATGTATAAATATATGCCAAGGTACTAGGAATTAAGAGATAAGTACCTGCCAAGGCTATCAAGTTACATTTAAAGGGAGGTATTTAATCATTCTGAGGTGTTCTGGGACTTCTAAAACGTCCATATGATTGATTTTTAAGTTGTAGTATCAATTAGTTAACCCTTTTGTATGTAAATTGAAACCTTACATTGAAAATCCCCCCCAATGATTACTAGTACCCCATTCCTCATTGGGTATGATGTAATGAGGTCCCAAGCCCTTGAGGACAAAACAAGGGAGAGCCTAGCACTCCCCTGATTATTTTTTGAATCCCCTGAGGACGCCTGTTACCTTAAAAGAGAATTTCTATAACCTTTGGCCCCTCCATGAGTTATATATTATTATTTATTTGTAAGAGAATATGGCAAGAGTTAACAACCCCATTAAAATTAATCTCAAGAGGGGATTGACTGGGGATATCAAATTTAGTATTATTATCAATTAATAATATTATTGGAAACTCTTATTTTGAGTGGAAGGTCTCAATTGGAGTAGTAACCCTTGTGTGTTGCTACTATAAAGGGTGTGAGCTTATTTATAAGTAAAGCTCCTTTGAGATTAATCCATTTGATGCCAGGCCCCTTGCCTTTTATAAAGGTTTAATGTGTGGCTTTTTTTTCATAATACCTTGGTATTGTTTGAGTGTGTATGCCTTTTTCTAATTTCTTGGTTATTTAAGTCATTAACTGATTAAATTATAGGTTTTGTCTTAATTTTTCAGGTTTAACCATGGCCCAAGTATAGAAGTAGAGGTTAAATCCCTGAAAATTCTCTGAAGTAACCAATTACCTGAAGAAGATTAAATGTCCAAAAAAAAACATTAATCAAGATCAAATATGAGGAATAGGATTCTGAAAAAATTACTCATCATTTTTGTTTTTTGGATCAATCAAGTAGTCAGACATCAAAATCAAAAAACTGAGTTGGTGGCAATGTGGAAAGGGGTTGGATGGAGTGGGAGCCTGAAGATGGGATAGTCAACTGGAAAATCAAGACACCCCAGGCTTCATCTACAGTTTTTGAAGTACCCAGGTGTGGTTGCTTTGACAAACAGTCCCATGACTTTTGTCTAGCCACTGTACAGGGGTTTCATGCATGCACAGCCCTGCATATATTGCTTTGTAGTGCAGATAAGATATATTGCTGTGCAGTACTGGTGGTTTTCTAGTGCTACTTGATTCTAACTACATTTATTGCTGTGTAATACTGGTGGTTTGTTTTGTTCTGATTAAGACTGGTTTCACTTCCTCCTGCATATATTGTTCCTGTATACTTCTGCACAGCCTCTTGGATGTATATTTTATGCATTTTTGTTTGGTTCTGGTTTAGAGTGGTCTCACTTCCTCCTGCATATATTTCTCCTGTATACTTCTTCAAAGCCCCCTGTATGTATATTTGCATTTTTTCTTTGGTTCTGCATGAGACAGTTTTCACTTCCTCCTGTATATATTGCTCCTGTATTCTGGATGAGGTGACAGGATCTGACTGGTTGCACTGCTCCTGTATCTGTATTTCTGTATTCTGGGTTAGGTGACTGGATCTGAACTAGTAGCACTGACTCCTGTGCCGCTATTTCTTTATTCTGGATGGGGTGACAGGATCTGAACTTTTTGCACTGCCTCCTGTATCTGTATTTCTGTATTCTGGATGGGGTGAAAGGGTTGGCGTATGGTCCTGGTGTTGAGGGTAATCTGTCACTGGTATTTACTTGAGGGTTTCCATGTCTTCTTTTATGTCTTCCACAGAGCTGTAAAACTTGGTTGGGTATGAGTTTTTCCACGGTTGAATGTTTCTTGGGCTTTATCTTCTAATCCATGATGCATAGAGGGGTACTTTGGCTGAGTGAATATAGGTTATTTTTAATGTAGAATCCATTTCTGAGGTTAATTGGAGGTTTTGAGTGGTTTTTTTACCATGAAAGTGAGTCTGATGGCTATAGTACAGGTCTGGAGCATCAAAACTCCAGCAGTGTGTTATGCTGGATCATTAAGCTATTGCTTGTATCTTTGCTCAGATCCAGGTTGATGGCTTTGCCTTTGGGGAATGTAGCCTCATCAAAGTGAACATGGCCACTTTCAATGATTTTCTGGTTGCTCAAACTCAGTATCTTATAGGATTTACGGTCATTGTTGTACCCTACCATTATTCCCTCCCACAACACAGGCAAGAATTTTGATTGCCTTAGGTGATTGGGTATGATCACCCAGGCCCTGCACCCAAACACCCAGAAGAAATGGATGATGGCTTTTCTGCCTATCATGAGTTTTTGAGGGGTTTCTGTTGTCTTTACTAGAAAAAGAAGGGTTTTTGGAGCTGTGGCTGCCACCAAAAAGGCCTTGCACCACCATTTTTTGTAAGCTTTGACCCCAACAGAAGACATTGGGTCATATTGATTATGCTAAAATGTCCCCTTTCCACTATCCCATTGTGCTGTGAAGTGTACTGTGGAACAATGTTGTTCTGGATCCCACACACTTGGAAATTTTTCCTCATGAAATTACTGATGAATTCTTCTCCTCTGTTGCTCACAATCTTCTTAATTTTCCTCCCTGTTTGGGTTTCCATGATATGTTTTTATGCAAGAATTGATTTGAATGTGTTTCTTTTGTTCTTCAGCAGTGTCAAGTGGATTTAACTGCTATATTTTTTTATCATGATGAAAAATAACTGCAACAAATTGTTGGTGGAAAAAACTATTGGCCTGCATATTTCAATTTTGATCACTTCCAGCTGATATTTTGTCTGTTGGAAATGAATTTTGGAGGGCAGTTTGTTTATATTTCCCTTCATTCAGACCAGGAATGAATGTATTTGAGTGATTTTTGCTCCCAGGGAACTTGCCACTTGTCAAAAACTGGCATGACCCAAATGGCCATGCCATACCTCCAAGGTGCTTGTGGTACTGAAAGCCTATATGGTCTCTTCTGGTGGCCCCTGCCTGATGGCATTGAGCTGGGTGAAAGTGCCACATTTGATCGCAAACAGGAAAGTTGTCTGATTGATCTTGAATGCAAGTTTGTTGTTCTTGCTCAAAAACTTCCTGCCTTCTTGCATGATCTGGACCAGGGAGATCAGCTTCTGGGTCAGCATTGGTACAAATAGGATTTTGTCCATTCCTGTTGATTATGGTGGACTTGCCAGCATGTGTGGCCATCATAAAGGCCAAGTCCTTCCCAGTGACTGTAGGGATGGAACATTTCCATGCATTCTTGAGGTGGCCCAGTTGGTTTACCATGTGGTGACTTGCTCCAAAGTCCAGGACCAGTTTCTTTCTTAGTCCAAAAAGCATGTTCATGAGGATGGTAGCAAACATGGCTGACACCTCATTTTCATAGTTAGGTGCATCAAATCCCATGGGCATGTTGCCTGACTGTCTTTGAGCTGCATAGGCTCTTCCCCTTTGCTTAATTGTGGGTCTCAGCTCAGGGTGGAGCACCCAACACTGGTCCTTGGTGTGAGGGTTGTCAGGGTTATGTTTCCTGTTCATGCAGCCAAGGAACAGATTCCTATGTCCCTTTTCTTGAGTTTAGAAGAGTTTAGCTTCAATCTCTGAATGGATTTACTTGTGGATGGGTTCATTTCTGCAAAATTTCCTCAATCTGCTGATCAAGAGTTTGGATGATTTTGTTTCCTTTTTTCAAGGAGCAAGGGCTCCACCAAACTGAGACATCTTTTGCTTAATTGTTCCAAGATGGTTCCACAGATTTAATCTTCATTCTGGCAGAATCCAATGGTGTTAAATTGCATTAAGCAGCTTTTGACTTGATCCAGGTAGGTGCTGAGGTTGCCTACATGATGGAGAGTTGCTCAATTTTTAAGAATCCTATTTGTTGCATAGGGCATGGATGTTGCGTAGGATTCTTCAATTTTCTTTCATATCTCAAAGAAATTGCAGATTTTTTTGTTGTTCACAATTGAGTTGTAAACTCTTTTTCTGATCCTCAGGAAAATTATCCATGCTGCATAATTCAATTTTTCCTTAACTTTTGGTACAGGAGTCAGCCAAGGGTCATTGGTTGTGATTTCAATTAGCTTCTTGTTTTGGAGTAAGATAGTCATCTTCTGGCACCAGGTGGGTAAATTATTTGCAATAATTGAAAATGGGATACATGAGCCACCATCCTGGATGCTGTGCAACATGTTGTGTATTATTGTCTTTGCTCCTATCTAACTTTTAATCTGTTATAATTCTTATTTTCAAATCAGGAATTCTTGGGGATTAAATTATGATGCTAGGGAAAAGTTTTGCTTTAATGAAAAACAGCACATTTATTCCTGGTAGCCTGAAGGCAATTTGGATATTCTATGAGTGTGTCTGGAAATTTTCACAGTGATGGAGATTAGCAAAGATTGGTCAAAGGTTTTTGGGAGGTAAAAGCAGTTTTGGATATAGATGAATTAGTGAGAATGGTCTGGTATTCCTGGTGGTTGCGGAAGAAAGATGAGTTAGTAAGAAGATAGGCCATAAGAGAAAGGATGATATCCTTTTATAGCCTGATGCCCAAGCCCTCATCTTGATCTGAGTTTATCTGCCCCTCCCCCTGCCAAGTTTGTTCCTTCAATACTAAAATCAATCAGAGTAGTGCCATCATCCTAATCAGGGGATTTTCAATTGCACAATTTGGTTTAGCTTGTTGGCACACATGAGGAGCTTTTTTGGGTGCATGACAGGATCAATGATCCTGGAATTCTTAAACTTTAAGTTCCTCATACTGGCCTCTTTTGGGTATGGCTGCAGACTCTGGCTGACTTCTCCTTGCCTGTGAAAAACATAGATCCAAGGTAGTTCAGTTTTATCTCTGTCAAGTCACAGTGTTTGCCCCTTTTGAGGGCTCACTGTTGCGCTTGCACCCAGTGGTACTGGTCCATGGTAAAGCTGAAATTGGCCACCATTGATGAGTTTGATTCTGTTATTGGTGGTCCAAAGTACCATTACTCTTACAGAGTTGTGAACAAGTTGAGAATGGGGCACCACAACTCAAAATGGGTTGTGTGGCATGGCTCACAGCCAATCTGATTCATGAACGGCTTTCAAAGACTCTGTTGGTAATTGGATGCTGTACACAACTCAAACATTTTGTGAACTGTGCCACACAAAACATTTTGATTTGTGTACAGGTTGTGTAGGGTTGCAAATTTATCACAGCCCTCCCAAAAAAACCTCCCCACTCAATGATCTGTTGCATAATCTATATTCAGTCTTTTATAAATCAATTCCTTTTTTATTTGAATTCTTAGTCCATATTACTTAGCTCTTCTTTCCAATAACAGAATATATGCTCTTCAATATTCATATCTCTTAATTTCTATATACATAAACCATACATTTTCCACAATTGAAGTTCAATTCCAAACATCAAGGATTGAGACAATGCATCTGCTTCAGTAAAAATTTTACACTAGGTAAAATGCCTACTTTCATCAGGCAGAATGATTTCCTGCCCATGAATGGGGGAAATATACACTATTTTTGTCAGTCACCAGGCAAATATACTTGTCCCAAATTTATGCACAACTCATATTTCTTGTTAGTACAGTGGATAAGCACTGGGCTTACCCTTTCATCAATTGAAAACAAGGTCACTGTGTCATACCTTGCACAACTACAAACCAACTGAGAGGCAAGGCCTTACCAAAAGGCTATGAAAACGGCTGAAAGACCAGTTCATTTTGAAGTTTTTATGGTGTCACATACCACTGTGTAACAGTACCCCAGGTTTTAAGGTCAATTTTTCCCAAAGTGTGTATGGCTGGTGGTACTAACCCACTTTGCAGTCATTGGCCCATATTCAGACACACTCCTGAATGCCATAAGGAGCCACCAATACTTGGGAGTCTTGCTGTTGACAGGCAAAAAACCCAACAATTATCACAGAAACAAGCAACTCCAAAAACTTGTCCTGATTGCAAATTGAACCCACAACAGGGCCAGCTGGTTTAATTTCATACCTTAAACAACTTCAAACCAACTGAGAAGCAAGGCCTTACCAAAAGGCTATGAAAATGGCTGAAAGACAAGTTCATTTTGCATTTGTTATTGTGTCACATACCACTGTGTGACACACTGGTTCAACCCACCAAAGCGCCCATAATAAATTATGATGAAGTATCTATTAGGGAATAAAAATATTTATAATGCATATTATCAAGAAGGGGATTAAAAATACATTGGAACAAATTGATGAGTAATGAGATGTTTCAAAACCAATAGAATATAGATGAACAGGATAGCCTATTTCTTTGGGGATAATGATTGTACAATCCATATCCCATAGTATAAATAAACTTTATAAAAGTTGATCCTATTCTTATTTTACATGGATCAACACCTTATTAATTACAAATTTTCTTGAAAATTAATCCATCAAGAGAACATGAAGAGTAAATGTATGGAATAAAGCCTTTAGGATTATTTTCAAGAGGCATATTTACTATATGTGTATAATTAATTCCAAGATATATGGTTTTGATGGATAAACACCTGAAAGGATATGTGTATAAGGTGTTTTGTATTGATTTATAATTTTTCTGAGGCCCCCTCACCATCCATTTTATTCATATGTAAGTAATAAGATGGATCAAATAACCATCTGGGGTGTAAATTAAACCCTTGCATTGGAAATCTCCCCCAATTATCATTAGTCCTTTATTTCTAATTGGGAAGGATTCAATGAGTTTTGAGCCCT
Organism: Puccinia polysora; assembly: GCA_025617555.3. Taxonomy (NCBI): domain Eukaryota; kingdom Fungi; phylum Basidiomycota; class Pucciniomycetes; order Pucciniales; family Pucciniaceae; genus Puccinia; species Puccinia polysora. The sequence goes on along the minus strand of CM062634.1, from coordinate 12,932,737 downwards.
TGATTACAAACCTATGGAGATTCTTCAACACTCCCCTAATGATTTCTTTAGTATAAAAAGGGTTCCTACTAAAATCAAGTAAATTAAACAAAAACTTAACATTGAATATCCGCTCAAATGAGTAAATAGTCCCTTATTCCTTGTTGTTGATGATTCAATTTGGTTTGAGCCCTTAAGTAATGATCCAGGGATATCCCAGAGCTCTCCTGTTGATTCCCTGAGTCCTCCTGGGGCTTCTGTTGCCTTAAAATAGGAGGTTCTTTACACAACAGACCATACCTCTGTTACTTATTATTTATTATTGATACTAGTATACAGCAAGATTTAACAAGCCCACGTACCTTAATTGCAAGAAGAAGATTGACTGGGGCCTAAAATTTTAGTATAAATATCATCAAATAATCAAATCATCAACTCCAAGTTTGAGTGAGAAGTCTTTTAGAGCTGTAAGATTTATTTTTACTATAAAGGGTGTGAGTTGGATGTTTTAAATAAGTCTCCTTTGAGACTTATTAAGTTAAGGCCAGGCTCCTTATATCTTTTAAAAGACCTAATTTTTGGATTTATGCCTCATAATACTCCATTATTATTTGTGTTTATTGTATATTAAAATGTTTACTGTTATAATTAGCTGATCTTATTAGTAGTTTTTTTCTCTTGATTTTTCAGGTCTGATCATGGCCCAAATTTCCTAATAGAGGTTAACTCCCTTAAAATTCTATTATTATCAAGAATGGGCTCCTATACTGTTGGTAAATTGTGGTTTCATTTTTTATGTTCTTTAATTTTCCATCAAATTTCAAATCACAAGGATGCAGAGCATGTTTCTTTTTCTATTAACATTTTTTTTCTTTCTTTCAGAGTCCCAAAAACAGAAGTAAGGCTTGTTGAAAATTTTTTTGTTCCAAATATCTCACAAAACCATTGACATCAATCTTCATTTAATTAGAAAATAATTTTTGTGTCCACTTTTTTTTCAGGTTTGTCACAAACCCATGTGAATCTGCATGTAATTAAAATCCAGGGTTTTCATCTACTTTTTTCCCAAGTACTTCACAAAAACATGTACATCTAGATTCAATTTACATAAACACTTAGAGGAGAAAATCTTTGGTGCAACACTGGTAATGTATTTTAACAGGAGTGTATTCATCACAGCAAATGTCTAACCAAGGATCAATGCAGGATATTTCAAGCCATTTAATAGATAAGAATGGAAACACCCCAGTTTTGCTTAAGTTTTTTTCCACATAAATACCACCTCCTATTGCATTTCCTCATCTTCCCTCACCAAAAGCTACATTTTGGATTTGTTCTTGATCTCCTTTATTGCTCTTAAGAAAAAAATGTTTCATCTTCCAAAAAAATAAAGAATGGCCTTTCTTTCTTTTATGGTGTTTCAAAATGGATCAAATCTCTCAAATCCTTATTAAATTCTTGATAATTCTCATTAACATGACTTGAAAAATCCAACCACATACAATGCTGATATTTATCATCAATAATTTCAACAAGGGGTCCCTTTCAAAAACCCTAAATCAGAAATAAATTAAATATTTTTTACCATCACCAACAAATAAGACACTATGATTTTCCCACCATTGCAAAAATAGAAGAAATCAATTTTGAATAAAGCATAACAAGTCTATAAATTGTTGGGATTTTTCCCATCATAAATCTCATCAGTTAAATGATAAAAATTTTCAATTCAACCTTTCAAGTAATATCTAAAATTCTTCAGATATTCCTTCTAACAATAAATTCAAAGCACAAATTTAGAAAAAAATCATACAACCTCCTGTAAAAATTTATCCCAATTACTTCATATAAAATTTGTCACATTTACATCTGTTACATGATTTACCATCTTTAACCATCATTTTTCCACCGGCTTCACCCATTTTTAAATAAAATAACTTTGATCTTAAAATTATAAAATACTTCCCAAATTCTCAAAAAACTTAACGCTCTATTGCAAAATAACATACCAAACTCCCATACCCCAAAAATTTTAACCTCTGTTGAAACCCATCCTCAATTTTTTCACACCAACAGTAATTATCTGCATGTTATTTTGAACCTTTGGCCATTGATCATCATCAGACTAATTAAAAAATTCAAAGAATTAAAAATTGAAATGTTTATTGTTTGTCACAATATTTTGCTCTGGAGCTTGAACAACAACTGACATACAAAATTCAAGAAACATTTTCTCAATGTTACCTCATTCAGGTCACCACTTTAGGGAACAATTAAATCATTTTTGAAGAAAAAGAGAATCAAGGACAAATCCAACTATCATAAATTATCCATCATGTGGCCTGGGAATGGAATCTAGCTTCTCACTTTGAAACTTATACCTTAAGTTTCAAAAGAATTTTTTAGAATTCTGAATAAATGCTGCCATATGAGTAAGAAGTCAGTATTTTTTTTTGCTAACAAAATAATTTTCCAGTAGATTTCTCTTTTATACAAGAACTTTTCCTCCTCAATTGACTCAAAGGGACTTCATTTTCAGGCACTCCTTAAATTCTTGAAAACAATAAGTAAATCAAAGATAAGTTTAAAAAAAAAAAATAAAAAATATGAAACACTCAATTATGTACTTCTTGATACATATGTTGAATTTGGTTTTTTTAAAGAATGAAAAGATCAACCAAGAAACAATTGGTTTACTCCCATGAATCACTATTTTCAAAATGTAGCATTTGATCATTTATGCTATTCTCTATTTCCCTTCAATGTTTTTCCTTTTCAGAAATTTTGTTCTTAAAACTATTTCAGGATTGAAAAATACATGTTTTGATATATCCCCAATCATAAAAATAAGCTAATAATTTAACATTTTCATGGTATTTTGGATTCTATAAAGCTTGCTGTTGGGACAGGAGAGGAAAATGAAATTTATTTTGAATTTTTAAAAAATATAAGTCAAATGTTACTTTCATTACATTACTATATTTCTCATATTTTGAATTATATTATATTTAGTTTTTTTTCCTTCCACAATCTTTTATTTGTGATAACAGAGATATGAGATCCTTTTATCAATATTCTATGGAAATAATTGTCACAATTGCCCCTGGCCTGCAAGGGGCTGAGGGCATGGGCACTACTTCTCACAGAACTCAGGATAGAGAAGATGAGATTGATGGAAATGAAGATAGGTAGATTAATGACAAGGATGAAAAAGGTAAATAATGAGAGGAATCCAGGAGTAAGGCTCTTGAGGAAGACTGATTATTGATTCATTTAAGAGTAGCACCAGGGGGATAGATGAGATGAGTAAGGTAGGCTGGATGGCTTTCTTGTGCTGAGATGACACCTATTGAAAGGGACTAGCCAATAAGAAGTATTGTACAAATTCCTTGAGGGGAATTAGTCCAGGAAGGGAGGAGATACCAGTAAATTTGAGAGCTTGGAAGGGGCCTTGAGGAGGGATGACTGGTGCCAGGCTGGGATGCCCCATGGAATTAAATGTTGACCAATTGAACTGGAGGCAGTGGCTTGACAGATTGGTTAATGGGCTTTTCCAGAAGGGTGTAGCATTTACTAAAATTTAAGTGTGGTTTGTCCATCCAGGAGTATGTACTATTGATTTAAAGTATGAGACCTGTATGTAAGTCTCATAACAATTAGGTTGAAGGAGAGATGGAGGGTGCACCAAGCCATAGAGAGACTGGGAGAGACTGGGAGATTGCCTAGGAACTGCAGGGGATTCAGGGAGATACTTCAGGAGATGCAGCTAGTAGATCCAGGGGTAGAAGGTTGATTGTACTGAGCATTGAATATTCCTGAGGGTGGAGAAAGGCTGAGGAGACTGATTCAAGTTTTGGCCATGACATTATCCCCCCCCCCCCCCCAGAGGAGGAAGGGGTAGCTTTTGATACCCATAAGAAGAGGTGAGAAGTAGGTTGAGCTCATCACCATGTCTGATTTGTCTTTCACTTCACCATGTCCATCACCATCACCACCTGAAAGCTGTCCATCCCTTTCATCCTACAAAAGATCATCCACCCTATTATTCAAAGTGTAGAATACCAGTGGCTGCTATCCTGTGAACCAATACTTGCCCCTTGCTCCAGGTGTCTTGAAACTTAGAAGATCTGCACAACCAGCATCACCCCCAAGTCTTGAAATTTTGAATACTTTAGAAGGTAAAATAGGCCTTTTTCTGGAGACACTGAAGCTGGAAGGAAGGCACTTGGACCCACCTTTGTGGAAAGAGATTGTGTGTTCTGTAAAATTCCCCGCAACAACCCCACTCTGAGTTCTTGAAAGCCCACTAGCTCTTGAGTTAAAATCCTGTACCTTCATAAATTGAATGAAATCCACTCTGTGAGGAAAGTTTCCATGGCCCGTAGCAGTTGAGAATCACAACTAACTCCCCTCTCTGCTATCCGCAAAACTACTCCGCACTCAGCCAGACACTCCTTAAGCTAACACGCAATGAATTAATAGTAATAAACAAGACGGACTCCCTGACAAGCTCCACACTTGAAATTTTCCTATTAAATTCTCCAAGATACTTAAGAAAGCTAATAATCTCAAAAGCAGAATGATACTACACGCCTCTCAATCTAGTAATTTGATTGTTCTATACCTCAATATTGATACTTTTGTTTTTCCAATAAAATGATGATCCCCCCATTTCTGGTCCAGGAAATGTTCCCCGTTTACATACAACTTAAAACACTACTCCAAAAAGAGAGAAAACAACAAAAGAAAAACTTTTCCTTCTAACTGCCTCCGTGAATTCCAAAATTATCCTTCTCACCATTCTTCCAATCCCCTAGCTGATTGGTTTTTTTACTATAGGTTTGGCAATTATGTTCCCCAATCTACCTATCAGTTGAGTTGTGCCAATGCATTACTAACAACAGATCCCCATCAATCTTCCTTAGCAGATCTCTCCCAATCCCACATGCAACCTAATGGATTCCCAGAAATTGGCATGCTGCCTCCTCAGCTTTAGTGTTGATTGTCCCACAATCCCGCAAACTAAGTGCATACCCTATAGCCAGGCCTTGGTCTTCTACTACATAGCTTTTATCACTTGCTTCCACACTTGTAAATCCATAGTTGCGGAGGGGAATTTATGTTCAATCATGTCTGTTGTCTGAAAAAAGGAAAAAATCTGGCCCATCCTTTCTATTTTGCTGCAGAAACACGCGCCGCACCAATGCTGAGCCTTTAATTTTCTGCTCTGGATTAGACAGTCCTCCAACGCACTTTTCTGAGCATATTGTTCTGCCAACTTCCACCTACTGCTGAGCCACTTTTGCTCAAATGTCAACTTCTGAGCCTACTTGCCTCTGTGTGTATAAATAACCACCACACTGTATGGGTGAAGGATGATTTTGGAGGGATACTCAAAGTGAAAGAAGCACCTGAAGACTCAAGTTTATGCCTGGTAGTATCCAGCAGAGTAGTTCCATCAGATGGTGAGTGGTTTCTCTTGTCTTCTGATTGCTGAGGGGCTTTCTTCTGAAATAGATGTTTTTGATCTTTACATATTGGAGGCCTTGAAAGAAAAGATGAAGCATATAGAGAAGAGGATACTGGAGCTGAGGAGGAAGGCCCAATTGGCTCTAGATGGGACAACTCAAAAAGAACCATCAAATTTGTAGGTGTTGGATATCCACTGGGGAAGACCCTGATTATCTTCTAGAAGCTTTATTGCAGACTCTGAGAACATAGGGAGCCCATAAAATCAACATCAAATTACTTTTGAAGACTTCAAAGCGGATCAAACCACCATCAAATTGATTGGAGTCCATCAAAGTGTTTCCAAACAGTTCAAAGTTTGAAAAGTTCAAATCAAATTGGTCAGATTTTGAAGATGGTGAGTCAAACCAATTGAAGTTTGATGTAGCAGAGTCAAACTGGTCAAAGCAGTTGCATTCTGGTCAAAGTAGCACAAGAGGTCTCAAGGAGTTTTTGAAGCATCAAAGAGATGTCAAATTTTGAAGTTCAAAGGGGGTTTGAATCTTCAAAGCGGCCCCCATGACAGTCAAATTCAAATTTGAAGATGAGGATGAAGGTGCTCCTGGTGAGCCAGATGAAGGGGAGGAGGAGTAGGTGTAAGAAGAAGAAGAAGTGATAGGGAAAGGTAAAGGGAAAGGAAAGAGTGGTAGAAGAAGTGGAAGAGGAGTCCCCTGGGCCAAGGTCTGTTGGAGAATTGGTTGTAAGGATGTTAGCAAAGGATGGGATAGGAAGTGAGTATAAAAGGATGGCAAGGAAAAATGAAGATTTTGAATTTTATGCTTGCTCTGGAGGCAGAGTGGTTGGACCAGTGGATGCGATTGAAGATGATCCAGTTGGTGACTTGAAGACCATTGAAGAGAAGCTTGGAATATTTTCTAAGGATTCTAGGACTAGTATGATATTTGGATGGGTTCTGGATGATGGTGAAGAGGTGGAGAAGAAAGGAAGAAAGGAAGAAAGGAAGAGATGAAGAAGGAATGGGTAGCAGAGCTTGAACATTTTCTTTCTTTTTCTAGTGTGACTTATGAAATGTGAGCTACTGCTAAGAATAAGGACAATTATGAAAGCAGGAAAATAAAGCTAGCTAGTTCATGGGTTACTAATATTGCTAACTTGGTGATCAAGATTGAGAAGTAGTTGTATGTAGATATTTTTTCTGATTTTTGTATTTTTTTTTCTTTTGATTGGAGTAGATATTGGAAAGGATTAGAATATAAATGGATTTATTTCCCTTGACTATGAAGTGGATGAAATGAGACTGGAAGTGATGGGAGTGAGATTGAGGAAGTGGTTGGGAAGTTTATGAAGTTTTGGGTTTGGAAGGATAGAGGGAGTAGAATTTGAGGAGTAGGGCTGAACAGTTGGTGAGAATGGAGACTGGTTCCCATGAGGTTCTTTCAGATTCTTCTAAATAACCTTTAGATTTGACTAATTAGAGGAGTTTGCCACACCTAATCTTGGAGTCCAGGATTTGAGGTACTTCCCATTTTTCTTGGCCATTGATTTCTACTGGTTCTGGAGGTGGCTGGTGGCTAGGAGAGTTGGGATCAGAAGAGTGAGGTTTGAGAAGTGAAACATGGAAGAAAAGGTGGATGGATGACCACTGCTCAGGGAGTTGGAGTTTGAAAGCGAGAGATCCTATTTTGTCAATCATAGGAAAAGGACCCAAAAAAATCTCAGGGAGCTTATTGAAAGTTCTTTTAGTATTGATATTCTTTGCAGATAACCAAGCTTTATTACCAGGAGAAATAACTTTTGGAATATCTTTTCTTTTAAGGTAAGCATAGTTCTTATACTTAACCATAGACTCTTTTAATCATTTATTTAGTTGAATCTGGTTCTTCTGAATATGATATAAGTAATGACTGGAAGGCTGGTTGTCCAAAAAATGCAGTAAATAAAAACTAGGATGCCTTCCATAAATGATGAAGAAGGGTGATTGGTTGAAGAATTCCCCTCCTCAGGCATGATTGCAGATATAATTACCAAACCCCTGGGAAACATCAAATTACCTGCTTCTTTCCAAAATTTAAGTCTGATTTAGGAAAAATTCAGGAGGAGTTTTGGCTGATAACCTGAGCCTCTCTGCCAAGCTTATTTAAATGCTGCGCAGCACATGTGAAAATGTCTGTCTGAAGCTAGTCTCCTTACTTACATAGACTCCTTTTCTCTCTGTGTTCCCTCTGCTTCTTTTTTCCTTCTCCTTTCTCTCTGTATTTATTTCTTCCTTTCTTTCTCTCTCTTTCTGTCTACCTCTCTCTGTTCAATCAATCACTCTCCCCTAAACCTCACTCACTTTCTTCAATAGCCCTGCTCATTAACCAGAAGCACCCTCAGAACTCAGGAAGAGCTAGAATAAACTTAAGCATAGGTACAGCCAATCTTCCATTTGTGGCACATTCTCACAAGTTTTCCATCCCTGTTTTGTATCCTTTTATTTCTACCTGATTTTTTTGGTGTGTTATCCAAAAAATTCTTACTTGCTAGATTGAATACTCAGGCCTATCACTAAAAGGTATAAGTTTGTATTTGCATCCACTACTGACTGAGGACATAGTCCCACTGCTTATCCAGTCTCACAGATCATCTTGTAACTTTTCCTATCCTAGGTTTCTATTCTTATACCTTCTTTCAGGTTAATAATCTAAAATTATTCATTGCTTGTTCAAATTTATCTTTACTGTTACAACACCATTAGTATTAATATACTTTGTGCTGCAATAAAGAATTTAAATCTCATCATTACAGCATCTTATACTCAGACATCAGAATCAAGTATAAAACAAAATTTGTGCAGGATCCTATGCCTCTTCCATAGTTATGCAAAGGATTCAATGAGATTGAAACCTAACTTGCACAATCCACAGTCTATAAATCCCCCAAAATGATGCTGCTGACTATTTACTCACCTAAATCCTTTCTTTTCCAACAACTCTAACCCTCAAAAGTGACACACAGCCGCCCCAAATACTATAGTGCCATCTTAGGGGGTTGTGAGTGCAAATTGGAGAAGGCCTATTACAAGAGAAACCCCAAGAGGGAAGCGCTAAAACTGGAGCCAACTGAAAATTTCAAATTGTAATTTTGAAGTCTCAGGCAAAATTTCAGGGGAATCGTTCCAATAAAGGGAGCTGAGACAAAGCTTGATGTGATGACTCAATCTTAGTTGATGAAAAAAAGAACATATGATCTTTCCTCACTGAGGAAACCATCTTCAGGAAGACTGCCTAGCCCTCATAAGTAAATCTACATCAGTGGCCAGATGAATAGATAAATCATGATGGGAAGTTGTCTACAGCTAGGAAAGCAATGACACAATGAATGACAGGAACAGAATGATGAAACATACTAAGGTTTTGTAATAGATCAAAGCCCTTAGTGCAAAATGAGGTATGCTGAATGATACATGAAGCATTTGGAAGATAAATGAATGAGGTAGCTGAAAGAAACATAAAAAGTATGCAAATGAAAAATGGTGGCTTTTTTTTTAGTGGGACTTAGCAATTGAAGATGTTTAAAAAAAATCAGGTTCTATTCCATTTGCAATGTGAGGGTCTTGAGTGACCGCATTTGATTGGCTTGATTCCTGGAATGGATTTGAGCCAAGAATTGTAATGTGCAAAGAGACTGATCCTAAAAGCAAGTTTGATTGGATAGTCAACCAGTTTTTAGATGGTACTGCAATTTTTTAAAGTACAAACTGAGTTTCTAAATTTAGGAGGTCACTTGCATATGCCAGAGGTAGTAAGAGTAATGCACTGTTTGGTTAGTGTGCTATTTGTTTCATTCTTGTTGTAGACTCAGTTATATGATACAGAGGAGAGATTATATTGTATTTAATTTTGATGGTAAACAATATACTTTGACTTGGAGCATGAAAGAAAAATACACAATATCCCTCTTATAATCTTGAATAAAATTTTCCTATGGCCATTTCCAAGATGATGAGTCCAGAGAATTTCATTCTGGATTATGGTGCCTTCCAAAGAATTTTTATTAGAAATTTATTCTTTGAAAATCTGAAGAAAGACAACACTATTGTTCAAACTTAGGAAACTTCCTCTTCCCTAACTTCTCAAGGCAGATTTTTGTCTTCATTTAAACCTGAAACTAAAATATTAATATCAGGAACTTTCTGTCTTTTCCAGATGTTGCTGTAAATCTGCTGTTTCTGGTCCAACTAATTCAAGCTATAGTTTCTCTCATCAAAACCAAGTCTAACAAATTTCAAATAATTTGAATCAATCAAATCATCCTGGAAGGAATAGTAAAATACAATCTCCCATTTATTGAAGATTCTACAAGCCCCAATCTACCCATGGCTTTCTCCTTTCTTTCATTTTCCACCAAACATTCATTTTTTTTCACCATCATCTTCATCAAAAAAAAAATCTTGGCAGTTCCCAAACCCTATATGGGACAATCACAACTTCACTTCATGTGCTCTTTGAAAAATGAATCAATTCTCATTTGAGGGAACCTTTCCTAGCTAAAAAGAACCCTTCCTTAAAATTCATGCCATCATCTGTGAACCAATCAACCCTTTTTCCATCAAAGGAAACCAAGAATTCCATCTCCTTACCAATAGCTTCTCTTGATTCAAAACTTGCATTCCTCTGAGATTTAAATATGATTTGGTTGATGAAATCATCAATTTCATCAACCTTCAATCAAAGAAATTCCACACAATCATCAAGATCTTCCATTGGAATACTTGCAGAGAATTCTCAAACCCAACAATTTCAAACTTCTTCTCTGAAAAAGGAATACTTCACAACACCCTCAAACCATAAGATCCTAAAGAAAACCCAATTTGAGAGAGATTCAATTGTACACTAGTTAAGGCCACTCACCAAGCCATGGTGTAAATTTCCATACCTCCAATTCTGTAGAAAGATATTTTTATTGGTTGCTGTCTCATATAAAGTAATTCCCTTTCCTAAAATACAACATATCACCTCATGAGTTCAGTTAAGGGAAGAAATCTTACCTCAATCTTGTTCTAATACTTGGTTCAAAGACAATTGTTCTCAATCAAAAACAATCCTCCTCCAAATATTTCAAGAAAGGACTCAAAAGAATTCAGGTGGCTTTTGATGTAAATATTCATTCCTATTAGATTTTCAGTCCACAACTTGTTGAGTTTTTTTTTTTTTTATTCAAACATGTACTATTTTACAATTTTCCTTCCTCCAATGATCAACCTTCCTCCTCTGAATACCTGTTTGATGCTTTTCTATCCCTGAGTTGATCACTGATTGATCTTCTGAACTACTTCAATTCCACTCCCATACACTCTTCCAATAAATTCTCTCCACACAACTCTTTATACCTTCCTCAAACCTCTTGTGCATTAAGATCTTACCACTTAAATGCCATTCATTATCCCATTCCTAATCTTCTTTCTGCTTCTTCTCCTGAACTCCCCCTTCCCTTGTAGTCCAACAATATCTTAAACACCGATACACCTGAAGCCAATCCTGAGGTGCACATCGAAATATTCGATAGTATCATAGGCTCATCATCTCAATCCCTTGAAATTCAAAATCTATCAAATCTGTCCGTAAGGTCTGCGGGATATCCCTTGCGGTGCGTTATGTCACGCCCCCCAAGCTTCAAGACTTGTCGTCTTCTTTGTTTGAGAAAAAAAAAAAGAGAGAGTCGTTTGTTTTGCATTCAGGCAAGAACCTGTAGCTCATTTAAACAACGTCTTCTAAACTTCATTTCATTCCAGCCTTGGGTAAAGGTTGATTTCCGATAGGAAGGGGCAAGTGGACGTGTTTCTCGTTCAGGGGCTTTCATTGTTTCCAATCGTAAACTTGACCCTCAATGGGCTGCTTGAGAAGTCATTCAACATCTTCGAGCGTCGATTCGACGGCTCAGGAGATTGAGAGAGATTTCTCAGGTTATACTGTACAGGGAGTTTGAGAGCAAGAAGAAGAAGAAAACAAGACAAATCTATGTATGTGGGAGTGAAACATAAGGAGAAAGGAAGAGCATCAGCCGGGGGCGTATTCGGCTCACAAAAGCCCGGCAGCGTTTCAGGGGGATAGGATTTCCGAACCAGTTAACCGAAAAGCAAACGTAAATCACGTAGTTATGTACATATCAATGTGACTCATAGGTTTCACTTCAACCTTTGACACGCAACAAAACAAACCAGAAGCTCCCTGCCTCCTTTATTCTACATTTCTTCCGATCTTCCAACCTCGTTTTCGTAGGCTTCGGACGATTGGTGGTGTGATCCAGGCTGCAACAAACACATCGATCAAAACAAGACCAGTGAAAATCAATTTCGTTCAGTGGCAAATATTATTTGAGCATCAAACCAAGAAGAAAAAGGGGGAGGGGGAGGAAGAGGATGTGATTAGACAAAGGGCGACACTTTGGGGATTTGAAAGCGGTAGAGAGAAATCAGGGAATGAAAGAAGAAATACCGGTGAGTCCGATCCTAACAGGTAGGAGGATGGTTTTATGGATCGTGTAGGCTACAACAGCTGTTGTCCATAACATGTTGTTATCGTCATGAATCTTGGAAGGTTCTATGGGCATGTTAGTCGTAGTTGGAGGAGATTGGCTGGTATGAGCCCTTTTCCAATTGAGTTGCTCGAGCAACCAATCCTCTGCTGTTCTGACATGCTCGGCACCGACTAGATAAATCGTCAGAAACGATAAGCTTCCCACCGGTTTGATTCGTCAGCCCAAGATCAGGTTTCGATCGGATAGAGTCACCCATCAGTTTAGTGTCATCAAGCATAAGGTTTTCGAGAGGGGAGAGCAAAGAAAGAGTATGTCTGGATCGTGATAGCTCGTCGTCGTACTCACCCAAAGTCGAGCGTCCCAAGGATCCCGTAGATGACGAGAGCCGCACTACCGTATAGTTTGGTCAGCTGTCTCAGTCTTCCAAACAATCCAGCCGGAGGCTGAGGGTTGGGTACGTGAGGAGCTTTCTCCAACTGGGGGCTACGTTCTTCGGCAGGGTTCAAGTTGGCGAAAAAAGTCCTGATCAAGTTCAAAGGATTGGGTTTAGGTTTTTGATGGGGAGGATGAGCGGATGAGGATGGTAGGGGGATGGGAGTTTGAGGAGATGAGATCGATTGGGTCCTCTTCTTTAATCTTAGCCTCGATGATTCGATCGAAGGCTTTTCTTCCGGATGATAGTATGGCTGGCCGTTCGGGTATTGAGCGTCGGTTTGACATCGAGCCGGATTGGCCATTTGGGGCGATGGATTGAATGATGATGAGTGGGTGTGCTTCTTTCTGGCCAACCAACTTGACTTGGGTCGGAGGAGGATCTGGTTGAGGTTGTGGGAAGGAGGGCTGAATGATAGGAGAAGTTGGTATGCCGACGGTCGAAAGAAGGTTGCCATCACGAGGGAGCAAGAGACAGAGAGAGGAAGAGGGTGATTAGGGCTGATGAGGTAAATAGGGACTGATGAGATGCGAAGAAGATTGGGTCAACGTAGTGTGTGCGGCAGACGTATGTATGTAATAGGACGAGAGCTGAGTAGGATGGGAGGACGAACCAGGCTACGATAGACGATAGACCGAGTGGAGATGAGCATCTGAACGCATCGATGAGAAGATGAACAAGTTACGAGACATCCCTACACCGATCAGGAAGCACAAATCGCGGGATACAGTCACTGCGTCTAGGGTGTTAACCCAGAATTGCAGTACTACAGTTCCAAGCCATAGGGGCTGCAGTGCTAGATCGGAATATATGGGGGTCGATTGAAAGAGCTGAATGGGGGGGAGGGGGGGGGGGGCAAGAAATTCCGATCGAAGATTGAATTAATACAGAACTAAATCAAAAGCAAAAAAAAAAAAAAAACAAAAAAGGAACCGTTTGATGAGACATAAATATTTGCAAATGACAACCATGTAAGGTTAAACTGGAAGGGAAAATGTGGTGATCAATCCAAAGGTCACTAATCACTTTGAGCAGTCTGACCCAAGTCTGGGGAAAATCCCTGGGGTTTGATGATGTTGAGCGATGCAAAGGAAAACCAAGGTGCAAACTGAATTTTTGAAAGGGTAATGTTAAATTCACGGCTCATTGAGCCGTCAACACGGTTTCAAATGGGCCGTGTGGCACGGCACACGGTCCAATTCGAGCCGCGTACAGCCCCCCCCCCCCCCGCGGCTCACGGAGTCCTGGGGCCCACCCAACCCGGTCCGCCGCCGTGTGGACTTCCACATGGCACCGGACCGCAGTGAGCACAAAAAAAAAAAAAGGAAAAGGAATGAAAGGGTACTAACACAACCCATAAGCTAAATAAACCTTATAAAAAAACAGAAATCAACCAAAAAATCAAAGAATGTTCAATTTTTGGTTAAAAAAAAAATAAAATAAATCAAAATAAAAAAAACTGATACTATCCAATGGACTAGCCCTAAAGTAAAAAGACCCAAAAAAACACAAGTAACTGGACTAGCCCTAAAGTAAAAACAACAAAAAAAAAGACAAGTAACTTGGCAAGCCCTAAAGTAAAAATACCAAAAAAATTACAACTAACTTGACAGGACCTAAAGTAAACTCAACTTGACTAGCCCTAAAGTAAAAAGGACCAAAAGTTAAAGAAGTCTTTTGAACAGCCCTAAAGTAAAAGTGCACAAAAAAAAGCAAGTCTTTTGACAAGCCCTAGAGTAAACACACCAAAAAAAAAAAAAAGCTCAACTTGTGTTAAGGTCATCCCATCCCAAGCTTAACATAAGTTAAGCTTGTGATGGAATCAGCCCAACACAAGTTGAACTGACTTACCATTAAACTCTCATTCAAAACACTCAATATAATGATGTTAACTCAAAACACTCAACATGATGATGTTCAAAATGTGATAACCCTTTATATTAGTAGAACTTGTTAGCTGCATTAGAATTACAATTTATATGGAACCCAATGATGAAATGAGGTAAAAGTCTATTACAATCTGAAATAAATTTGCAGTGAATCTTTGAGATGATCAACCCAACCAGAGGCTTTTTTAGAAATCAAGGGACATGGTTTTGCTACAATGGATGTGATTGGAATCATTTCTCCCTCAAGTACTAATAGAAACCAGTGGTTATTGTTTACAAAGGAAATGAACATTGGATCTGATTGATCAGTAACACCATTTTTCATTGGAGTATAAGTATCACATGACTCCAATGAAATGAAACATATAGGTTTGGAATAAATGTCTGCTATGATTTGACCCATGTATAATTTAGCCAGCCATTTTGAGGAGGGAATCTTTTCATTGATGTCTTCAACATCAAGTATTTGTTTAATCTTTTCAACCTCCTTTACACAAACAAGCATCTTAATGTAGCATGCTTTATGTTTCTCTAATGTTTCAATCATTTCCTTCCTAACTTTAAACCAAACATGTTCTTCATAACCAAGAGATTTAGCAATGACTCTAAATCTGCAAATCCCATCTCCAATTGAATCCCAAACCTCACCCAAGAACTTATGGAATTTCTTGGGTATTTGATTGAGGTATTTCACGCTTGGTTCCTATCATGAAAACAAACTTAGTATTCATTTCTTTAATTGGATCAATTAAATGAAAACTCACCAAAGATGAGCTTCTTGTTGAGCTTTGCTGCATGTTCTCTTCCTCTGAAGAGAATTCTGATTCCAAATTAAGTGATCCTGATTCACTTTCATTCTCTTCCTCTGAACTATTAAATTCAGATTCAGATTCTGCCAAATTTGAATAAAAATTCATCTTTAGTTAGTAACTAAGTTCATTAAACCAAAAAAAGGAACATATCTCAACAGAAAAGACTAAAAATCTTTTGTCTTTTCTTGTTTGGAGCCCTTCTAGTCCATTTTCCCCCCTTGAGTTGTTTTTCAACATGCTCAAAACAAGATGGTTCTTGCCGCGTATCTGTCAATTTTGGCCTACCCCTACTTTATTGTAAGACTTTAGGTTCAAGTCTTGGCTTTGATCAATATTTTGTAATCTTCTGAATGATATACTTCAATAGTCCAGTTTGCTCATGATCTGGAGATTCCAAGATCATTGCATTCACTTTTTCACATAAATGAGGAATGCTTAGCATTTCATTGAAATTGCACTTGAAAAATTCAAAAGGATCAACCATTAGTGAATTAGGAATCATTAATCAAAAAGCATTAATGACATAGTGATTTGAACAATCCAAATTAAGCCAACTTAAATAACTAGAACTGCAAGGGTCATAGTCTAACCTCCACTGAGGATGAACATCTTTGGGTACCACCAATCCTCTGAATGCTAGAAGGTCACCTATTTTGTGGGAAAAGCGCAAACCCATAGTCTTGGAGTATGACTTGGTGCACACTTTGCCATCATGATCATGTTTGAAATTCTTGAACTTTTCCCTAATAAGATGAATTGCTTCTAAAGACAATCTTTAACCCAATGTTAACAGTTCAGGAGGAAGAACTATCCCTAACATAATTCAAGAGTTATAAAGTGATGCATGAACTGATTTAATTTGATTCAAAACTTTTCTGTCAAGGCTTTTCCAAAAATCCAAAAGGTTTCCCAAAGAGTTTTCAAGGAATTTTTTGAAAGTTGCATGGGCCCCTTCAACCCAAGATGTTGTTTTGTTTCCAAAATCTGGTTTTATACAAGTCCATGCTGTCAAAAAAGTCTCTTTGACAGGGAAAATGTTATTTTGCATATACTCAAGTACATCCTCATAGTCTTTTAAGAAACACTATACAAGTCAAAAGGTCAGAACCCAAAACTAGGAAGAATAAGAAGCAGTGATTTGGACCTACTCTGAGTTCTGCATCATTGAACTCTGCCTCCTCCTTGGTATTTAAGGCCCCATACTTTTCCCACAGATTCATAAAGCTTTTTCATCCTTCAAAATCATGAACAAAGCGCACTCTACAGTTTGCTTTTATGTCTTTAGACAAGTGCTAAGTGCAAAATTTTCTTGATGACTCAGGGAAACTAGATTCAATAGCACAAATCAGAGCTTTTTCATGGTCCATCACAAATACTTTTGGAAGTCTCTCAGGATAATAAGCCAACTCCTTTAATGCATTTACAGACCAACTGTAGAACTTAAAAGCTTCTTTTGTTATAAAAACAAGAGATTTTGTGAAAGTTTTCCAATTGTCTGTCATTCCTACAACATGCAATAGTGGGCTTCTGAACTTATTTGTTTTATAAGTACAATCTAACATAGAAATATGATGGAATTGTTTTGGAAGCTTTACTGCCTGTGGATGTGCTAAGTACAGGGCCTCAAAGTGACCCTCTCCACTGAACTTTGACCGGTGAATCCAACTTATTTCTTCAAGATTTTCATATAGTACCTCCATATCACTTTTTCCCTTTAGTTCTGCAAGTGTGACCTTCCGCTTAGTGTTATAGATTTTTTGGTCATTAACATAATCCTGCCCATCAATCTTGCTCAATTTTCTCTTCAGTTGTAACGTATTGTGCCCATCATTCATGCCTTCTACTAGATTTTCTAAGGCCACCCCCAAGATTCTCCTCAGTTGAGGATGCACAGAGGGATGTTCAGATGGTTGATGGTTATGTTGGGTTTCTTTGTAGGAGAGGCACCACAAGGGTTCTGCCTTTGTGCAACTTGCATGGATTAAAAAATTGCACCAAACCTTCCTTGTGTGAGTTTTTCTAGACCATTTGGTAAGAAGACTTCCAGAATAGGAACATGTCTATCACAGGCTTAAAACCCATATTGGTCACGCTTTGAGTAGAAAACTGTTAAAGCATAACCATGCTTCATTTCCCATGTTTGAAAATAGTTTTGTGCCTCTTCCCTAGTAAGAAAAGATCTCAAGGGAGGTGGGTCAAGTGGATCTAGTAAAGATTCATTGGTTAAGTCATAGTTTCATAGTTACATGAACCCATCAGTTTCAATCAAATTAAATAGGGAAAAGACCAGTGACATAAAATGTTACTCACCACCAGCGGTCATGTCCATTTGTGAAACATTTTGTTTAAAAATTGTCACCCTTGATGAGGATGCAATTGGGGCTTCCAATGTTTCATTACCCAAATCCTTTTTTTCTTTTTCCAAAGCTTTGTTGATGGCACTATCAATGTAGACTTTCCACGCAGCCATGTCAGAAGAAGGAGGGCTTCCAACTGTTCCCATGAAAAAAGATGCAATGGTATACTTCAGTATTCAATTCAACTTTCAATTGATCAAACAAAGTTTGCTCAATTTCAAGTCTAGAAAGAATGGTTTGCAGATTTTTAAATGATTTATGATTATTCACTTTAATTTCACTTGGGTTTTGCTTTAATGTCTCTTTGGGATTTCTTGGTGTGGAAGAAAAATTCCCACAAAGTATGCATTAATCCCAAATTTGGGTTGAAAGAACCCAAGTGTGGTCCAGGGGGGGCCCAAAATTCTGGCACGGCTTTTGGGGGGTTGTGCACCCCCAAACACGGCCAATTTGAGCTGTGTACGGGGGTTACTGTTAAATTTATCTATTGATTGAACGCAAAACTGTAAACTGAGAGAAGAAGCAGGATCAACAAAAAGCAATGAGACAACAAGAGAGATGAAATGAAAAAACATCCAGCATGGTCATAAAAAATTGAGGATGACAGGCAATGAAGGTTGAGGAAAAGAGTCAAGCAGCAGAGGTTGGCAAGATATGAGGCGGATGGAACAGAGAAGTCTTAGCAGAAAAAGAAATGAATAGATGAGAAGAATTTGAAGAAGAGAAGACTTGCCAAGAATATCTCATTGGGCA
This sequence comes from Puccinia polysora, assembly GCA_025617555.3. Taxonomy (NCBI): domain Eukaryota; kingdom Fungi; phylum Basidiomycota; class Pucciniomycetes; order Pucciniales; family Pucciniaceae; genus Puccinia; species Puccinia polysora. The sequence continues at coordinate 12,914,526 of CM062634.1, read as the reverse complement.
CAAGGACAAGACAACAGGTTATTCAATAGTCATGAGAGAAGGCAAGGAATGAGAAGGAAGGGAAGAGGAGCAATGACAAATGGGAGCAGCAACGGAGCTGAGTTGAGTTGAAAATAAGACAAAGGGACAAATGAAACAAGAGGTAAAAGTAATAAAGAAAAACAGGAACAGGTGACTTCAATTGAAGTGTCTTCACCACCGGAGCACCTGCAAGCCTGATCTCAGGGAGTAAGGATGGACAAAACTTAACAGTTACACAGCTCCTACACAATTCCCGGGGGTTGCGCATGTTTGTAAAGAGTTGAATATTTTTTGATTCCTGAACCAACAGACTAAGCGCAATTGAATCAACAAGAGCCTTAGGAAGGAAACAAGGAATGAAAAGGTGAATGAAGAAAATAAAGAATGATTCTCACTCTAGGCGGGCACAAAAGGATTGGGCGCTCAGGTTGGTAACAAAAGAAAATAAAAGAAAAGAAAAGAAAAGAAAGGACTGGATCTGACATGTGTTGGAGATAAGTACGTGAGTGAGATTTGAAGCCAGTGTAAGGATCAGCATAGAGACAACCTCACATATGAACACTAAAGAAAGGAAATCCCTCAATGTTGAGTGGTGAGTGTTGGTTTGACAAAGTGATGATGTTGAGGAGGTTATTGTATTGAGCTTATTGAGGAGAAGAGAATGATGAGTTTTGACGGAGGTGAGTATTGATGACGAGATGGGGTGAGGGTTTGACTAAGTGGGTGAAGCAGTGAGCAAGGCGGAAGCTGAGATGGATGGTGGAAGCAAGCGTGGAAGTGGGTGAGATGGATAGCGGAAGAAATGACGGAAGTGGGTGAAGGAGGCGGAAGCAATGACGGAAGTGGGTGAAGGAGGCGGAAGCAATGAAGAGAAGGAGGCGGAAGCGAAGAGGAGAGTGGGTGGAGGAAGCGGAAGGGAAAATGATGAGGTCTGTGGTCGAGGTGGTAAGAGTCAAGAAGCGAGGTGAGAATAGAGGAGATAGAATGCGCGCGCTTATGCGCGCCGTTGCGCGGATGATTATTGCAGGTGAGCGGGTGCCATTGCGCGGATGAGATGAACTGAGACATGTTTGCATTGGGTGCACGGAAGAGGATTGTGGTTAGAGATTAATTTTAATGGGATTTCATTTCATTTCAACACGCCGCCGTGTTCAGATGAGAGGTTGAAGAATAGTTGAGGTGAGCTTTTTGATGGAGGGTCTTATGGCCAACTTTGTCAGTGGGTCTGCTAGCATAGATTCGGAAGGGACAAGGTTGGTAATCAGAAGTTTGGCTTCCTTTTGTTCTCTAAGCCATTTGATTTGAATATCTACATGCTTGAGGGCGTTGTGATGAGATTCAAAATTGACCAGATCATTCAAGGCTTTGTTGTCAATGTATGATCTGTGAGTGAGGGATATGTTTGGATTCAATTCTTTTATTAGATTTAAGATCCAAATCTTCTCTTGAGTCGCCAGAACTAATGATTTGAGCTCTCCTTCTGTGGAGGACAACAAGACGGTAGGTTGCAATTTGCTGTGCCACGAGACGGCGCAGCCATAGAGCAGAACTAAGTAACCAGTGTGGCTCCTTCGTGAAATGGGATTGTTTCTGCCATTGGAATTGCTCCAAGTCTCAAGATCAAGATTGAACAAGTTGTTCTTGAGGCGGAGGGCCAGATCACGAGTGGTTTTTACGTATTGCCAAGCGTGTTTTGATTCCGTCCAATGGGAGAGACCAGGCTTTGCATTGAATCGAGAAAGAGAGGAGACAGTGTAGGAAAGATTGGGTCGAGTTTGAGTTGCTATGAAGTTGAGGAACCCAGTTGATGAGCGATAGTTGATGTTGAGATTGGAGAAGGCAGCAGCGTCAGAATTGGTTGCAGGATGGAGTACTAATCCAGGGGTCAGTGGAGTATTAATCGGTTGGGATTCCAGTAGTCCAAGCTCGGTCAGTGCTGAGTTAATGTGGTCGGGTTGGTGCAGACAGGGTCTGTGTGATGATTTGACGATGTAGTTTCCAAGGATCTTGGAAAGGGGGCCTTTGTGGGAAATGGAGAATTTGGCCTTTAATTGCTTTTGGAATTCCTGAGATTCGCCAATGATGACCAAGTCGTCAACATAGCAAAAAATAAAAATTTGAGCAGATTGGTTTATGAATAAGCAGGGATTGGCGGAGGAGGTGGTGAAATTTTGGTCGAGAATCCAGCGTTTGAGTGTGTCAAACCAGCTTTTAGGAGCCTGTTTCAGTCCGTACAAGGCCTTGTTCAATTTGAGATAAGGGAAAGTTGTGTCATATCCGGGAGGAGTTTTGATGAAAATGTCTTCATCGAGCTTGGCATGTAGGAATGCTGACTTGATGTCCATTTGAACAATTGGCAGTTTGTGATGGAAGGCGTAAACCAGAAGAGTTCGGAGCGTGGTAATCTGACCAGTAGGTGCGTAGGTTTCGCCATAGTCTATGAATTCTAGCTGTTGAAAACCTTGCACACACAACCTGGCCTTGAAGATGATGCCATCGCCGTCAGGATTGGTTTTGAGTCAATAAACCCACAGGGTTGACAGAGCTTTCTTTCCTTCTGGAAGCAAGTGACAGCCAGTCCAAACTCCCATAGATTTGATTCCATCAAGCTCAGACTTCATTCCCTTGGACCAATTATGAAAGTCCGGTGAACGCTTTGCCTCTTCGTAGTTTTGAGGGATGGTTCTGGAGAGAAATCCATAGCGTTGAGGCTTTTGAAGGGATGAGCGATCTCTGAGAGTTTGAGATGGAGGAGGAGCGAGTTGGTTGACTAAGTTCTCATCATCGGAACCGTTGGTGGCAGATTTATTGGATGGAAGCAATTCTTCAGAAGTGTCGGAGTCGGAATTAGGCTTGGAGGATTGAGTTGATTCAGGAGGAGTTGGATCAGTTGAGTTAGGAGGGGGATGAATGGTCTTTTCATGATGGATCAAGGATAGCGTGTCCAATAGGTCGGAATTGGCATGGAGAAGAGTTTCAAAGGGAGATTCGAGTGAAGGAGAAGATTCAGTTAGTTTTATGTTTTCAAAAATTTTAACATGTTTCGAGCGAACAGTCTCGCCAAGCTCTGGAATATAAACTCGGTAGGAGTTAAACTGTAGGTCATGACCTACGAGAATTCCTTCCCAGCCTTTATTTTCAAATTTTCCAAGATTGTGGCGGAGATTCAGGACTATGGTTTTGGATCCCAAGGTTCAAATTAGGTTGAGTTTGGGTCGATGACCATTCCACATCTCTGAGGCGCTCAATTTTGACTCTTTGGCTGGCAACAGATTCAGAATCTTGCAACATCCAATTAAAACTTGATCCCAAAGTTCCATCAGGATGGCCATGTCGATGATGGTGGTTCTGGCTGCTTCAACAATGGTTCGGTTTCCTCGCTCGGCGATGGGGTTATGTTGTGGAGTGAAAGGTTCAGATGTGGTGTGTATAATGCCAGAATCAGTAAGAAATCTGGAGAGTTTGGAGTTAACGAATTCTCCGCCGTTGTCGGAGTGAAGAGATTTGAGTTGATATCCAAATTGATTAGAGTGAGTCTTGATGAATTTGATTAACTCATTGGTCACATCCGATTTGAGTCTGATGGGGAGACAGGTTTTAAAGCGGGAGAATTCATCAGTGAGCAGCAAGAAATATTTGTTGCCAGTCTTGGAGATGGGATTTATTGGTCCGCAGACATCGGCGTGAAGACAAACAAAAGGTTTAGAGCAGTTGGAGATATGGCTTTTGAAGGATGAGCAATGAATCTTTCCCAAGGCGCATGATTTGCATGAGAGTTCTTTCCATCTCAATTTTGGAAAATCTTTCAAAAGTAGCTTAGTTTGATCGAGGTGAGGATGTCCAAAGCGTTTGTGGAGGGTGGTGAGGGTGAGAAAGACATGAGACAATTCAGACTGAGGAAGAGCAAGATCTCTAATTACCAAGAGATTGTCTTTAATGGAGCCGGTAAGGATTGATTGATGCTTGAACTTTACAACAAAGTCATGCTGACCGGATAAGTGGAGCGAGCAGCCTTTGTTCAAGAGTTGGCCCAAGGACACCAGATTTACCGCTAGCTGAGGAACGTACAGGGATTGGCTAAGTAAGACGTTACAATTTTCAGACAAGAGCTTCGCGGTGCCAATACCTTCAGCGTTAAGAGAGGTATTTTCCTTCCCAGTCTGGATGTTGGTGTGGTCTTCAGTAAGGTCATCAAAAAAATTGGGGGAGTTGAACATTGATTGGGATGCTCCAGAATCGAGGATGATTGAGTGTTTGGTGAGCAGTTTGGAATTTGACATAGCAAAGTTGTAAGAAGTACAGGATAGATTGGCAGAGGCTGATTTGTTATTGTTGTGTTTCGAGTTGTTGTTGTTGTTGTTCGGTAAAAGGTGCGGATACAGCCACCAGCACGAGTTCTTGGGATGAGCGGATTGTGGGTTATGCCAGGTGGCTCTGCACTTGACTAACTCTTGTTTGACTCCAGTATTCAGCATTGCCAATGCGTAAGTACCAGCTGCGATCTTGTTCTTGATTTGATTCAGATGACAAAGCACTAAGTCACCGTCAATTTTAGATTTGCCAAGAGAGTGAGTGATGGTTTTCTTGAGATGTTCTAGCTGTGGTGGAAACTTGTACAGGATTAGATATGCAACTATGTCTTTGTCCATTCGAATTCCGATTTCTGAAATTTGAATTAGACAGGATTTCACATCGGTTATGAACTTATCAACGTGTTTTGGGTCAAATTGAAGGTTGAGGAAATTAAAGAATACTTGAGAGCGGTTCGCGGTCTGCGAGGAAGCATAAAATTCATTTATTGATTTCCAGAGTTCAATTCTGTTTGTGAGATGATGATCCTTGACGCAGTTGATATACCTCCTGTTGTCAAGCTTAGCTAGAATATATCCTACCAGTTCAAGGTTAACGTCTGGAGGGCATTTCTCAGGTTCAGGTGATTGAAGCCATTGTGCAACTCCCTTCAAGGCAAAGATGGTCATAAGTTTAGAGCGCCACAGCGAGAAGTTGGATTTGGTTAGGGTGGGAATGGAATCCGTGAGTGTCTTCAGGAGGGAGGAATTGAGATCTGTTGGTCCAGGTGATTGAGACATGGTTGGTTTGACTCGTTGGTGTGTTTGTTGCTATTTGGCTTTTAACCGTAAAGAGTTGAATATTTTTTGATTCCTGAACCAACAGACTAAGCGCGATTGAATCAACAAGAGCCTTAGGAAGGAAACAAGGAATGAAAAGGTGAATGAAGAAAATAAAGAATGATTCTCACTCTAGGCGGGCACAAAAGGATTGGGCGCTCAGGTTGGTAACAAAAGAAAATAAAAGAAAAGAAAATAAAAGAAAGGACTGGATCTGACATGTGTCGGAGATAAGTACGTGAGTGAGATTCAAAGCCAGTGTAAGGATCAGCATAGAGACAACCTCACATATGAACACTAAAGAAAGGAAATCCCTTGATGTTGAGTGGTGAGTGTTGGTTTGACAAAGTGATGATGTTGAGGAGGTTATTGTATTGAGCTTATTGAGGAGAAGAGAATGATGAGTTTTGACGGAGGTGAGTATTGATGACAAGATGGGGTGAGGGTTTGACTAAGTGGGTGAAGCGGTGAGCGAGGCGGAAGCTGAGATGGATGGTGGAAGCAAGCGTGGAAGTGGGTGAGATGGATAGCGGAAGCAATGACGGAAGTGGGTGAAGGAGGCGGAAGCGATGACGGAAGTGGGTGAAGGAGGCGGAAGCGATGAAGAGAAGGAGGCGGAAGCAAAGAGGAGAGTGGGTGGAGGAAGCGGAAGGGAAAATGATGAGGTCTGTGGTCGAGGTGGTAAGAGTCAAGAAGCGAGGTGAGAATAGAGGAGATAGGATGCGCGCGCTTATGCGCGCCGTTGCGCGGATGATTATTGCAGGTGAGCAGGTGCCATTGCGCGGATGAGATGAACTGAGACATGTGCGCATTGGGTGCACGGAAGAGGATCGTGGTTAGAGATTAATTTTAATGGGATTTCATTTCATTTCAACAGTTTGAAACGGCCCTTTGTAGTTGTCTTTGGGCCCGCATGGCTCATTTGAGCCGCATATGGCCCTACACAACTACCAAACGGTTGGAGCTGTGAATTTAACATCACCCTTTTTGAAAGGTGGATGGATAGAAAGTAAATGAATCACAATTGAGAGGTTCATTGCAGATAACTAATCATTGAGCCCGTAATTCATTGTCAAATTAAACCAAAAGGTGAAAGGTATGTATGTACATACAATTGAAGTAAACTGACTAAGCATCAAAGTAAAAATGATCCCTGTCATCTAAATATAATAGTCAAGAGATTGAAAAAGCACTCATAATAAGCTATGATTTATGTGTGCCACTCTTTCAAAACACTAAAGGAAATCATTATCAACTGAGGTGAATGTTGACTTGTTACCAATGGGTAAATAGGGTTTATCAAAGTTAGCAAATCTGCCATTAGAAAACTGCCTTTTTTTCACAAAATTTGCCATTTTTAGAAGCAGGTTTCTAAAATAAACTTACCCCTTATCTGTTGTATTTCCAATTGGAAGATTTCTTGGAAATGGCGGAGTTCAAACCTCAAATCTGCCATTTATGCACCATCCATGAGCATGCAAAACATCCATCCAAACCTCCACATCATCCATATCAAAACCAAAACCTTATACCAGCACACCATACACCTCCTCATCACTTCAAATCACAAACACCACCCCTCCCCAAACTCTTCACTTCTCAGCATGTCAAAACTGATCTCCAGGAAGCTAGTCAAAAATGGAATGAAGCTGACTGAACTTTTATTGCTACTTGAATCCAATTCAGACTTCAATTCCAACTGTGGTTTTGAATCTAACTGGTTATCCTTGAATTCTCTATTGGAACACCGCTACTTAATACCCCAAAAACATCAATTTCACCATTCTATTTACAAACAGCAGAAGCTCCATATCATCCCTGACTTAAGCTTCCATCAACTCTTTCAAACTTTTTTAGCCTCATTCATGAAACCTTTGGAGATTATTGAGAACCATCCTGTCTTCCAGAATGAATCTTGGAATCCCCAACGCAATCCTGCTATCCAACTTGTGGTTGCTCTTTGTTGGTTTGTATCCAATGGTAATGGTGCTGCTGTTCATCAATTGGAAAATCTTTTCTCTATTGGAGATGGATCAGTCAACTTGTACACCCAACATGTTTTCACTTCTTTCCTAGGATTTTGTTGCTCACTTCTATGCTGGCCAACAAAGGAAGAGCACATCAAGATCTCACAGGTCATGGGGACTGAAGGTTTTCAAGTTTTTATTGGATTTGTTGATGTAATCACCATCCCTTTGAGTCAAAAACCCAAGCTTGATGGAAAATACTACTTTGATTGGAATAAAAGGCAATCCAATCTCTTAATAGCAATTTTTTTTTAAAACAAAACTGACCAACCATGCTCCCTTTGTTCATATAGATAATCCATTGCTGTTCAACTTTTTTCTAACAGAAACAAAAAGTTCATTGCCCTCCATGCTGGCCTTCCAGGTTCCTTTCATGATTCTTATGTCTTCAGTCAAATGCAGATTTCTCAGCAACCTCAGAGCTAGTTTGATGAAGACCAATACATTCTGGCTGACTCTGTTTATGCCAGTCGTAAATATGTGGTTCCAGAATACCACAATGTTTCATCCAATGATCAAGCCAAAACTGATTTCAACTACAATCTTTCCCAATCACAAGTTTGGATTGAGAATGCCATAGGAGTCCTGAAAGGAAGATGGGCCAGCTTAAGAGAAATGAAAATCCAGCTCCAAAGTTCCAAAGACATGAAGGTACTCATCAACTGGATTGTCTGCTGTGTCATTCTCCATAACTTATTGGCCAACATCAAAGATTGATGGGATGAAATCTTTGAAGATGATGTGGCTGATCCTCCTCAAATCATTCCAATCTTATCTCATCAATCATTTTTTCCCATGAGAGATAAAATTCTACCTCTCACCCTTTCTCAGTTTGAATCATGATGGTCTGATTTCAGACTTGGTAAAGAGAAAAAAACACAAGTATGTTCTTATGTTTATTTTATCTTGTTTTTCATCCCACACTGACTGACTTGATCTCTTCAGTCACCCACAAGTGAACCCCAGTCACCCCCACCACCATGCTCCTCCTCCTCCTCTCCCAGTGATTAGACTCCACCACTCACCCTCCTCCTCCTCACACACTCATCAAACTCCACCACTCACCATTGTCCTCCTCCTCCCCTCCAACAAAAAGCTCACCACACCCACCAACTCACCATCACTTTCTCCATCTCCAGGTCAGTCTCCTTATCTCAACTCCCTTTTTGATTGCCTTGCTAAAACCCTCCCTTTCCTCTCCCATCTATGTTTCCAGCCAGCCCAGGTATGCCCTCACCCCTCCCCCTTGTTGCACTTGTGCTAACCACTCTGCCCTTGCTTCCTCCCTCCTTGTTGGCCCGCCAGAATCCCCCACCCCCCCCCCCCCCCTCCATCCATGGCCACTGCCCAAACAACCCCTCCCCCCATCCTCAATGACTGCCTCCCCCCTTCAACCAATTGACTGCGCCCCCCTTCAAAAAAACATTGCCGGACAACCAGCCAATTGACCAGCCCCCCCCCCCCTTGAGCAATCAACCGGCCAATTGACCCAGCCCCCCCACTTTGACCAATCAACCCCCCCCCCTTTTGAACCATCAATGGGCTAATCAATTGCCCCCCCCTTTTACCAATTGACAGGCCAATCAACCGGCCCGCCCCCCTTTAACTGATTGATGGGCCAATCAACCGCCCCCCCCTTTGACCGGTGTAAGACTCCAAATGGTGCTGAGCCACAGGCAGTTCTGTGGAGGGGAAAGGTGCTTTTTAGGCTGCCCTCCTGAGTGTTACAAAAATATTTAAATTTAACTGGAATCAAGGTCCAGAACCTTATGAATGAGGAATCAATGGCAAGGTATAAGTTTGATGGTAATTGGTAGCAATGGAACAACACTATCTGAGGCAAGATGGTGAGGGAAAAGACTTGAAAAAAAAGTTAAAGTTTTGTTCAGATTTCAATAGAAAAAGGCAGTTGTAAGTCACAACACCCACAAAATAATAAATCTGATCATCAGCAGAAGATTAGGAAAGATCAACTCAATCCCAACCAACCTCCAGGTTCTCAATGAGCCTGCCCAACTCTCTGCAACCAAGCGCCTGAAGGCTACCAGATAACTGTGGGTGTCTGTAAAAAATAAAACAATTTGTTTTATGAAGCTCTAGAAGCAACACAGTAACAAGTTCAAACAAGAATAACCCAACACTTCTCAAGGGAATCAAGAGTAGCGCGGCAAATTTTAACTCCAAGGAAATAAAGGGAGTTTTAAAACTCCAGTTTGCAAGCTTAAAGAAATCTCTCAGGCAAATTGACTGGTTCCGGAATGATAATCAAAGAATGATCAAGACCAGTATGGTTGAAAAAGGGATCAAAGAGTGGTGTAACACACTCAAGAATTAAATCAAATGGATCCTTCTTCAACCAGCAAGGCTTTTGTTTGGCAATATAAAACAAGCCCACAGAGGGATAGATCAAGATTGGAGTATGGAGGCTCAAATATTAGGGGGAAATCAAATATATACCCAGGATAAAATGCTCAGATAAAGGGAAAAGGCACACAGGTTTATTGATTGATTATAGTGCTGATGATGTTAGGATGATGGGAAAAAGGCAGGGGAGAGAGCCTCCTTTTATGGGAAAGAGGTCCTGTATACTACTTAAAGGAGATAACTACAAATGAGAGCAGAAAAAAATATTTTTTTTTATAGCCAAACAGCAACAGGAGACCAATGATATGTAAAAAAAAAAAAAAAAGGGGGAGAAAAATGAAAAAAAGCCCACAGGTAGTGGATGAATATCTGCAGCTTTGATGAGGAAAGTTTGCAGCAGCAATGGTGTGGGCGTAAGGTGATTAGATGGTTGGCAAGTGACATTAGTTGCAAGGTGCAAGGTGGGAGGATTGGGATGTTGGTGCAAAGGAGGCAGGTGATGTGCATGAACAATTTGTTGCTGATGGGCGTCGACAAGACGCAAAGCAAGCAAAAGTACCAACAGCAACCAGAAATGGAAGGATGATTGGCAACCATGGCAAGATTGGTCAGATCAATTTTTTAAGCTGCAAGGGATGGACAAAAAGCTGGTGGTGGTGGGATGATCAATCCATCACTGATGGCTGTCAGGGAGGCAATGATTCTTTGTGATGGATGGTTGATGAAAGAGGATTGAGGAGGAGGATCAAGGCAAGGGCAATGATTATTGATAAGAGAGACAATGATAAATAAGGATGGAGGAGATGATTGATGATGATGATTGCATGCGCGCGTTTGACCAAAAAAAAAAAAAATCCAGTGTGCAAGCACAACAAGCTAGAAGGAGGAGTTGAAAACAGGCTTCTGGGGATTTGATGGTCCTGGAAGGCCCTTCCTAGACCGCTAGGAAAGGAAGAGTTTGGGAGATGGGAAAGAGGGAGAGTACCCATAGCAACCAATTTTATCTTTGATGATAGCTGGATGAATGATTATATGTAAAAAATTCTAAAAAAATTCCCTTTCTTCCCAATGTGTCCTGGATTGGTCACCACACCTCCCCCCCTTTGACCAAACCTTGCTGGCCAATTGACCCGCCCCCTCCCTTTGACTGGCTGACTGGCCAGCTCTCCCCTCTTTGCCGGCCAATCAACCAAACCCCCCCTTTGACCAAATCTTGCCAGCCAATCAACCAACCAACTGGCCAGCCCCCCCAAACAATCAATCAACCACCCCCCCCTCCTTGACTGAGCAACCCACCCTTGACCAACCAACCCAGCCCCCCATTCTTCCTTGGCCAAAGCAATGGGACCATCCTCACCACTCCCACCATCATTGCTAACATAATACCCAAGGCCTATTAGTGATTTGGTGAAGCCTGGATCCAAAAAAAAGTGAGTAAATTTACCCCCATTTCTTCCTTGGATGTCCCCCCTGCTTCATCTTCCCTATGGTGCCTGTCAGCTTGATTATACAATCAGGATCACAGCCATTGGGGGAGTGATTCAGTACAATCCTTGGATTTTCCTCCTGCTTCATCTTCCCTATGGTGTCTGTTGATTTGATTATAAAATCAGGATCATGGCCATTGGGGGAGTGATTCAGTCCAATCCTTGAATTTTACATCCTGCCTTATTTATGCCTTATTTATGTAATTTTCATTTGCCCATTTGTGAATTGGTTACTATTGGTGTGAGCAGAAGAACAAGAGCTTAAAGAGGAAAATGAAGAAGAGGAGGCATTTGAATGTTCTGAGGCAAAGCAGTAACCAATCCATTAAGTTTGTCTGCATCAAAGCAAGTAGGCAATTTTATCCAACCCAAAAGAGATTCACATCACTAAATCCATCCTGAAGTTTTACACCAAGTTCAACATGGGACAAGCCATCATTCACCCAATCAACAGACCTGCTTTCTGTCTTTCCGAGTGGTCCCCTTTCTCTGAAATGTCTTCTGAGGATGAAATTGGATGGGAAAGGTTTGATTGCCATCTAATACACCACACTACACACCTTCAACCTGTGAAAACAAACAAGGCCCTAGTTTCTGGAGTTATGTGGGCTGATGGATAGATAAAATTAAGCAACCAAGAAGCTTTTGGACAATATGGTTCAGTCAAAAAACTCAGAAAGGCTATGAGAAGGATTGAATTCCAGACTCATGCAGAAAAAGACAACATCATCTGGGCTGGAAAGTGGCTTTTGAAAAAACTCAGAAAATTTTCTCCAGAAATTTTTGAGGAGTTTCAGGGGGAACTCATTACAAATAAAATTACTTTCATGAAACATATGGATTATTATGAAAAATACAGGAGTTCTGATTTTTCTTAATTCTTAACCTTTGACCTTTATGATTTTCAAAACCTCCCCCATCAAAATTCTGATGTTAATTCCTGAACTTTGGTAGGATTGGTTCTCATCTTCAATCCCAAGAGTATACCCAATAAAAGTTACACTGATATTTTGGCCAATGATAATTTCAATATGATCAGAGGGTTGTTTGCATTTAGTGATTATCAGGTATATCTTGATTTTTCTAAATTTTCAGGGGTTAAATTAGCTGTTTTCAAATCCAAAGATTTTACTGAAAAAACATTTGGAGGATTATCACCATCCACAAAGTATACACAAATAGGCTTCTCTTGTCAAATATCAAAAAAAAAGGAACTAGCAGTGCAGAAATATCTTTATGGAACTTCAAAATTCTCAAACATTGGTGGATATGAAGAACAGATAAAAAATGCTTGTAAATAATTTAATTTGGATTTTTTGGTGAATGCATAGCAATATATTCAAGCATATTTACAAGAAAAACAGCTGAGAAATCTTTTCAATCTCTGTGATTGATCAACCACTACTTACACAGGCAATTGCCAATTAAAACCTTTCCTTTTTCTCTGATTGAGGAAAATATTTGTCCTTTTCCTCTTTCTGAAAATAAAACTCATCTTTTTTCATATTCCTTTCAGCATTGATCTTCTTCTGTTGGTTTGCTGCCTCTTCCTCTGTTTGTCTCTCCAGAGCTATAAGCTTTGATCTCCATCTGTTCTCTTCAATTTGCAAGTTATGCTCCCACTCCTCCCTCTTGAAGTCAAGTTTCTTGCTTTCAAATTTTTCTTTCAATTTTTTCAAAGTAAATAAATCAATTTTATTTGAATTTTTGGGAAGATTTGAAAATCCAATTTATTTTCATTACTTGAATCTTGCTTCTCAATGATTTCTTCAAAGCCTCCAAAGATAGAAGTGTTTTTTTCTCTTTTGGAGAATTCTTGGGTTGATTTTCATTGAATTGGAGGCCTTGCGCTTTCCCTTGTCTGAGGTTTATGGAAGCTGACTGTCTTCACCCAGATCAGAAGGTGATGTAGGAGGCCTCATTGGCTTAAGATTTCTGTTATTTTCAAGAAAAGGATGGGGATTTTAATACAAAATAAGTTAAGATTCACTATTGAAGAAAAGAAAAACCATACTTAATTGAGGCAAGGCATGTTTGAATTGTGAATTGGTAAAGTCTTCCCCCAAGTTGGTGGTAATTTTGAGTTCATCCATGCTAGGAAGTGATGGATCCAGGAAAGTGTTTGAGATGCTTGTGGACTGGATTGGGGCTGATTGAGCTGTAATTTAGGCAACATAATTCTTGGTGGCTGATGCTGGCTCTGATAGCAACCAATTGTATGTTTCCTCATTATTGGGTTCACTAGGCTGAGTATCATCAGGAAGTGGCTCCATATCATTTGAATCTTCTTTTTGAGCATTAAACCTGGCAAGAGGGGTGATACTTGCTTTTTTACCAAATATTTCATCCATGTGGTTGTAGAAATGGCATATTGAATCCAATCTGTTGAGCACAGATTTTATACGCTTGGATTTATCAGCATCAGTTATGCTAACCAAGTTGAGATGGACATGGAGTGGGCTTTTGTGTACTTGGCCCATTAGTTCTTAAATTGCTCCCGCATTTGCTTTGAAGACAATTCTAGCATACCTTTTGTTTTTTTCTTGATCTCATTGGCCAGCAGGAGATAACCATTTAACTTTGAAGATGGGGGTCAAACAATTGTTATTTTTTTTTGGACCCAAATTAAGCAGCATATTTTGACACAAGCGCACTCTGATATGTG